>JACXIV010000100.1:1808912-1924829 GCA_014737475.1 Bombus confusus
GGTGCTTCGCGAATATTTGATATACACCGAAAATACGCGTGCATCAGACCGCGGGAAAAAATGTAATTTCGCAGAAAGCTTCCTTCGTTCGCCGACCCTTTGAGCATCCGCTGGAACACGCTCGGTACACGATGATCTCATAGGTTGCGTCAGTGACGACAATTTTCGAATATTAAACCGAATTTTTTCATACCTTTTCTGCCCGGCAAGTCTGACTTCGCTTTAATGCGCTTTGATCGAGTTATATCTTTAAAATGCACCGACTTCAAATTTGTCTTTCGATCTAGTACATTTGATTTTGAGAGAAAAATACATCTCTGGTGTGTATTTTAAAATGAGAAGGATTAAATATTGATTACTAGACTATGGACATTAGTTCTCTTTACACATTGACCGTTTCTTACTCCGAAGTATGTCGATCGGTTTACGGCCATTCTTGACAATTTTCGCCGTTTCATAAGGCAAAATTGAATTTTCTTTTATTTTTAGTTCGATCACGATATCTCGTATTTGTCTAAAATTGGATATTCACGGTGAATCGGATGTTAATTTTTCACCACATACAATCTTATCGTTCAAACCTCATTATTTCTGTATATACATATATGTATTTTCAATTACATTATCCAAGCTTTTCCTTCCTGATCTACCACACAATTATTTATGTTATACAAAAGAAATTTCTTTCCGCCATCGTCGCGTGAATTCTTTGAATTATAAGAATACGCGGATAGGCGCGATGAAATTATCAAACGGACGAATAGAGAATAAACGATGACTCGGTGGTCGAAATAGCTGCAGGTTTGGTCGATATTTGAAACAACTAGCAATGAATAGCGACAGGAAACTAGGCGATAACTTGCTAATGAGGAGCATATATCACTTTTCCGATACTGCAACGAACGCACAACGCCGGTGTTGAATGGTTCGAATTGCAATGTGGAAACGCTGAATCGTCCCCGCGAAGCAATGTACTATGAACCGCCCTGTAAATCACAACATAGTCTTGGCAAGGAAGTTAGTTGTCGAGCTGGCGCGTTTGACGGATAATGGAAAACATTAATCTCAACGAGAAATATTTGTCGCTGCCGACCGTTTTCCAACCGGTGGAATTCGCGTGCATCGTTTTCACGCAACGTGTTTCGTATTATGGATCCAATCACGCGTACCGAATCAACAGATCGTAAATCGTTCTTCTCTTTATTTGACGTATAAACCAACAAGTTGTAACGTATGATCCGTACAGCGATCAGTATTTCTGTCACGCTACGATTATTGTCTAAAGATTCTTATCGTTAATAGATGACGAAAAAAGCACAAGAACTCTGCGGATAAGTCCTTCTAGTTAGTCCATGCACGAACATAACTATTAGGATTCACGCGAGAAAGCGAACGAATTTGAATAATCGTTAGAGAAAAATATTCCAATATTTAGGAATCGCTATCTCGTTCGAAATCGTACATTACGAAGAATGCATACGTTAATATTGCTGTAATATTCAATAATTAACTCGTGCTGATTTCCACGCTTACGTACGTGAAATTTTGATAATTTCGGTTTCAAGTTTCCATTCAAATAGGAAAATATACGAATTTCTTTTTAATGGCGATTCGATCGCTCTCGAGGCTCTAACCGAGAAAAATCGAAACGTAGAAGCTCTGTACTCGAGAAGACCGGGGGGAAAAATGGAGCTGTAAAATCTTGTAACAAGCTCGTTCTTAACGTATAACCGATAGAGCCACACGCGCATGCTGCTCATTCATCTCCAACGAGATCGTCCGACAAAGAAATAGCGCACGCCGAAACAAAGGGACAGTTACTCTTCACATTTTCCTCTCATTTTCCAACCAGGCCACGACGAGTGTTCATCGGTGGATCGGTCTAAACGCGATCTCAACGCACCAGGAAAATCCGATGAAAAGTGCGCGGCGTCAAGAATCTGCGCAGACAGGGCACACGCGGTCAGAACGTAGACGTCGTTGTTCCAAGCCAAGTCTTTTATCAGTAAACGAATTATCGTTGCTGTTTAGAACGCTGTATCTGCCCCCCCCCCCTTCTTGTCCTGTCATTGCTGCATCCATCGTACAACATCAACCTGTCTACCCTTATCACCTTTTTCCTCTTGCTTTCTCTCATTTCTCTCTTTCTCTCATTTCTTCGTTGATAGTAATGATTTCCCTCTTCGATCACTTTATCTTCTTTCTTCTTCCATAGGATCTTCATCCTACTTTTATTCACCGTTCTACTTTCATTTTCATTTTCCTTTGGATTTTCCTTTATTTCATTTGTTCTTCCTCAGTCGATGTTCCCTGCCTCGTTCACGATTTCATCCTCTTGCTTTTGATTTTTTATTTAGTTCAACTGATTTCGTCGTGTTCTTTGCAGATGCAAAGCTGATCTTTCCGTTGTTCCCATATAATCCTGTCTGCGTCGAGCGCGTTTAAGAGAGTTCCTTCTTACGCCACATCGGCTTTTCTTTAGAATTTGTTCTTGCAACGAGTTCGTTGTATCGTGGGTCTTTGACGGAACGGAAGAGGAATTACATCTGTCAGGATTTCGTGAAAAAATGTTTGTCTATTCTCGCTTTAATCAGAAAGGAACTCTTGATTCATTTAAGCGAGGATAAAATTGATATAACTTAAACACAGCTGAAAGCTTTGGACGAATATATAACATAGTATAGAGTATTATCGAACAGGCTCGCAATAAGCCATACGAGGCTCCACTTTTTGTTTCAACTTTCTGCGAACACCTGCTTTATTTTGTAATCATTTTTGTGCCATCTGTACACTGTTGTAATCACTGGCAGGCAAAGCCGCCATACGCGGCCGCCAGCTCGCATACGTGACATGAAACTGTTAGGAAAGAAAAGAAACGAGAAATGACCTCCAATTAATCCTTCACCATCGCACAGGTACTCGAATTCCATGATCGAATGTACGCGATCGACGAAATGCTGCCGTGCACGATATTCGGCCGTACCTTCGACCGAGCCAGCACACAGCCAGTGATTATCGGACGAGCACGTTGTCGATACGAAAATTGTGCACTGATTATCTCGAACGAGCGATCTGGCGTGTACAGTTTCGCGCTTTCGGCTGCGACGCCTAACGCGGCCCGGCGATCATTATCGGTCGCATCGATTGCCATGCCGCTGCGCCGCTTGTTTCGCTTTATTGTTAGCGTGGCCCGCGTCGCTATTTGCGAGACTGGCCACGTTATTGCAGTCGTTACCGTTATCAGTCCACGGCTGATTTTGTTTTCCATACGCGCGACACCCACGTTTTTCCGCCACCGCAATCCAGATAAAACCACGTGTCTCTTCTGACGATCCAACGGAATGATGGATGCGCAAGTAATCGAATCCGGGATTTATGCTGGCCTACCGTTTCGAGTGCTTTGCAACCATCGGTCCGTCGAGTTATCGTTAGCTGGTCCGATCAGTGGTACTAATATAGCAGAGTTGATGTACCCGAGTTTACATTAGTCCATCAGGTCTTTCGCAGCGTTGCGTTGGATCAACGATTTTTGGGCTGGGAGGACTTTAGGGATGGAACAGGGTCAGTGAACGAGTTGCGTAACAAACGTTGGTCTAACCTGTGTTTGTTTGGTGCATTTGAGATAATGCGCGATATCGTGAAAACGTAGCAACGATACAGTTTTATTGTGGCGTTGCATTTTCATATATTTTGTTATTTCCAAACGACATGTTTAAATATCCATCTCGCGAAGGTTTCACGATTTATTTTTACTCTGCTCGCAGAGAACGCTGCTACACCGCGTTATTCCGTTGCGACAGCATCGACGCTCCGATATGATCGAAATTCTTCTAGGAAATAATTCACCTAACGCCTATTCATCGACACCGGAACATTTTCCAGTCGATCAGTTCCCCCATTAAGATCCAATACCTTCACATTCCTACAATCCTAGTCCAACAATTAATCTTTGTTCCATGAAATAATTCACCATCGACGCTCAATTCCGTTGTAAATCGATAAACCCGATTACTTTCATATTCGCGACGAATTATTCGCCTAGTAGCTGTTCGTCGACGTTAGAATATTTTCCAGTCGATCGATTTAGCCGCTGATTCTCGCGAACTAGCTAGGCCGTTCACGCGAATACGCGCGCTTATGGACGATGCAATTTCAGTTGACAGTTTAACGATCAGAAGCGTTTCGCAGCGGACGGCCTGGTTTTTCCCGCGCTGGTCTGACGAGTCGTAAATCCGCCTTGCGCGAAGATAGCCGGCTACGACCGTTCGCCACGGGAAGAGCGAGCATAATTCCGCGCGCGTACGACGCGCGTAATTCACCGCTGTATCTATACGACGCGGGCGATACGCGTCGCGCACGCGTCTTTATTAGGGCTCTTTGTTCGAATTTTTACGATTGTCGGTAGCAGCTACCGGCTCGGAACTTCGAAACGACGCGTCGGGAACGACCGTCGAGATTTGTTACGACACAGCGAACGAACGCTTCGCGAGATTTTTCGTTTCACGCGACGCTTTTTAAATCTCGGATACGGTAAACCACAAGTTTTTCGTTTACATTGCACAGTGGTTTGTTTTTCCATGATCGTCAAATATTTCTCTTTTTGTTGCGGCTTTGAGATTTAGTTTGAAGTTCTCGAAGTGAATCGTTCAGTCTTTTATTTTGCGCGTCGAGTTTATTTTCCGACGAAAATTCATTTATGTCTGATAGACGTGTAAAATGGAAGGGCAAAGTTGTATAATTGTACGCGGATTAAAATTGAGGGATTTACAAATTTAGAAGTTAAATTTTTTAATAATCGGTATTGTCAAAATAATAATAACAATGAGCTTTTCGCTCTTCTTATTATACCCAATAAAAAAAAAATCTGCTCCTCCTGCAAATAAAATGACGAAGAAACTAAAAGGGCCAAGAAGAAATAAATTCTAATTTTCCAATTGGAAAAATTCGAACTATGAGAAACACTAACTATCCTTGCTCCATCCTATATCCGTCAATTATCCGGGCAAATTCTGACGTAACACCGCAAAATCCAGCGGAATGTAGGAAAAGCGAGGTAACCATCGAGTAATTGGACAAAACGGTAACCGAACGACAAACAAAGCCGAGTTTCGCTCGTCGACATCGTCGACCCGCTGTACGCGTAATCCCACAGAACGGAGCAGGACAAGTTCGAATCTCCGTGTCAGAAATTTGCGACAAGCAGAGATCCGTGGCATTTCGAACGGAAATTCCGTCTGGTTCGTTCGTCGGATGCCTCTCACGGCGAGAATCATAACTTCGAGGAATGACGTGCAGTGCGATAGAAGCACGGCTCTTCGCTCTTGCCATCGACCTATACTACTGAAACGACCATAGGGGATAACAGAAGCATAATTCGGACACAGGTAACGCGTAAGTCTGCTGGTCACCATTTGTCAGGTGAAGGCACCGTCCTGTTACCGTCACTCTGCGTTCGATAACGAATTCTATCAACGCTCCATGTCATTACATTCTCCGATTTTCTAGATTTATTCGCCTTTGTGTCTTTGTATCCTTTTAATGAGTTCCACGATCGTTTATACAATGGCAGTATTTGGATGAGTCACATCGAGGATTTAAAAAGTTTGGAGAATAGCTATTATTTTTCAAATTCTGCAGTGTAAAATCATGCCAGAATTAATAATTTGATAATATTGTTACTGTTATTCAATCTTATGTGGAACGTGCTCGTCTAACAGTGAATCATTTCTCGAATGGCAGTCGTTGCGTTAACAACATCGAATAATTTAAATAAAATCGTCGAGTAAAATTGTATCCACGTCAAACCTCTCTCACATCCCTTTTCGCTCTTCCAAAATTATTATGATAAAAATTCCTACAGTGATAATTCGCAAAGTTTTATGAAAACTAATTAAAATAATTAATGCGCCGATCGAGAAATTCCCTAAAATCGGTTCCGTTGAAATCGCACGTTTATGTCGGCGGTCCGCGACACGGTTAAATCATTTGGTGAGTGAATCGTGACACGACCGATGTATCCGTCTGTACGTCCATCTATCTGTGTCCCCTTTCCGCGTTTCGCTCGTTTGCTCGGCTCGATATGCGGTTGTTCATGCCGACCAATGTGTCGAACGAACGAACGTTGCAAAATCGTACGGGCACGGTCGCATTCGCGAACGTTGCACGTTGCCGAGTTTGATTAATTCTCGACCCAACGCTAGCACCCGCCTGATAAGGAATATATATGGTGGATCTCGAAAATCGTTTACGGTATTTCGTAAGAAATATCGTTGCCATGATAAATGGTCTTTCAGATTCGCTAGTGTTGGTTCCAGTTATCAAGGAACCGCTCCTACGCTACTTAAAGGAAAATCTTCTCGTGAAAAGCGTTTCCAATCATTGTTTCTTCTACCGATCTCTCGATAGTTCCTTGCGATCGCGAGAACGATTGGGTTCACATAATATCCGAAATATCAGCCTGATACATAACGCGTAAAAGATTTTGTTATTACATTCATTCTCAACAATTTTCTACGTTGGGTCAATTCTTTCGGAGTGTTTCGCGTAGATTTATCGTTTACGAGCTGACTTAAATGAAGGTAAAATTGCTAAATTTGTGTGTTCTAAAAAAAAAAAAAAAAAAAAAAAAAAAAAAAAAAAAAAAAAAAAAAAAAAAAAAAAAAAAAAAAAAAAAAAAAAAAGAAGAGGTGTCAAAATAAAATTCTCAATTACTAGCAAAAAAAAAACAAAAAGGTATAAGATTAATGAAACGCAAAAATTCAATTTGTAGAATTCTAAGTTTTTGAACAGACCATCGATATGAGATTTTAGCGTAATTTTTTAGACGAATTAAAATTTGGCAGAAGTTGCTCCTAACATTAATTCAACTTTCAGTGAATAGATCCAGCGAACGGACAAACTACCAGTACGAAAAATTAGGTCAAAATTCGTAGCAGAAGTGTGGACGAAACGTTATTTACCTGCAACGAGAACCGATAGAGATAACCTGGTGGATACTGTTGTAGATACTGATGATGCACATGATGCTGATATGGTTGCTGACTATACTGTTGCCCTTGCTGCGGCTGAAACTGTTGCTGTTGCTGGTACTGCTGTTCCAGATGCGTCTGATGTTGATGCTGATGCTGATGCTGATGCTGATGCTGATGCTGATGTTGATGCTGATGTTGATGATGCTGGTGATACCAGGCATGATTGTAACCATCCATATCACAACGAAGTCACGTTTCCGGTTCGCAACCTCGGACGTATCCTCAGTTCGAGGTGAAAAAGGGAAGCTCGCGCAAATGGCAAACATATCAATCACCTGCCAATAGGGCCCGGACGTTCGATCGTCGTATTCCGAATTCTCTTTCGCATGGAATCCCCGACATCACATTCGAGGCGGACCTCCGCGTATCTGTCTATTGTTTGGAAGCTTCCTTTGTCCCGATTGACGGATGGCTCGGCGAATCGACGAGAAAAATTATTGCGCACCCGCGAGTACCGATTGCGAGTTTTTGAAAACGAAGCGGCCTGATTGTTCCGATGCGCGCTTCGTCCGAGAGCTCTTAATCTTTCTCCCCTATTTTTCTCCGATCGCTTCGATGGATTTCAGCGTGTATAATTCGCGCAGGAGCACTGAATAATTATTCGAAGATCGAATAGTCCGCAAATATTTCGAGAGTCTCGAGAAAGCTTCAATCAGAAGACTGTTGCTTCTGTCGTTAGTCTACGTTGTAGTAACGAAAACGTAGATCGTGAATCTTCGTCAGATGTATAGTCGTTGGATAAACAGCGAATTATTATTTGCAAGTGGAACGTTTCAGGGGAGTTTCGTACCGTTTCTATCGTGATTGTATGTTGCAGTAACAAACGCGTAGATCGTTTATCTTCGAATGTACAGTAAATAGATAAACACGGAACACAGAGGTTGAAAAGATTTTTAGAAATTTTCAACCAAAAGATCGAGCTACCTTTATCGTTCTTCTGTATCGTATTAGTGGGTTTTCATGAATCTGATCCTCACGAGTCTCGTTTACGATCAAATGCGTCCTCGACCGATAAACAAACGCGCACACGCAGAACGTTTAATGGCTGTAAAAATACGAAATCGCAAAACAGAAGCACGTACAAAGTTTTAGTCACTGAACGTTCTACAATGTCCGCAGGAGACCGCGAAACTTAGATTCGAAAACTGAAACGATCCCTCGTTCCCCAATGGTGTTACCGATTTTCACATAGTTCACGGGAACAGGAAACTTGGTTCTCGTAACTTCGATGCTTGCACTTCCGCCGGATCTCGTATTGCACTCTACTAGGTGATGATTGCGGACCAACTAACTCGTGTTCAAATTGCCGAAAACGCGGTGAGCCGCTGGTGGTCTTTCCCCACTCTGCTTGACCCCCACGGACTATTATTGTTCGCCCCTTTTCAGGATTCTCTTCCTTTCGTCTCTTTTTCTCTCTCGGAGATCCGCTGGACCGGTCAGCCGTCCAGCTTTCGTTTCTGCTGGGGGTCGTCTTTGGGAAAAAGATGCCACGCATCAGGAAGAGAAGGGGTTGATACGTACGCGCCGTGTATAGAATTTTCGTTTGAATCGAAAACCTGCTGCAGAGATTCTTCCTGATGGGTACCACTTCTTTCGCGTTCTTTCTTTTTGATTTCTAAACAACCAATCGTCGAAGGAAGATGATTCTGTTTGTACGTGCTTTCTTCGGGTTCGAACTTGCTTTCTGGGTGCGCTATTACGATAGTTCGTAATTTTCGTAACTTAAAATATTAAATTTGTTATATCATATGATTATTTTAATAGGCTGTTCATAGGAATTTCAGTGTTTTCGATAGAAAACGATATGTAGATCTTGAAACGTTAGGTATAAAAGATTACACTGATCGTTACGTTAGAAGTTTGTGCTGATAAATTCGACGGTAGGATATATCGTCAATTGTTTCTTTAGCGAGTTATATCCATTCGAAACAGCCATTATAAATATTCCGCTGTCCGAACGAATTATCCCAATTATACGATAATAATTAATTCGTACCGGTAATAAAATTTGCAAAAGGAATTCCAGTGCGGTGTATTTTTAGAAGATGTCACATCTCCGTTCCCCCATTGATTAAACGTTGATAGTACGATCCGGGATAATATGGAATTAAGATAAAATATACGACATATCGAATTCATTATTCCTGGTGAATTTCCATTTAAAGCTGATTTAAACTGGCAATTAACACTAGTATTACAGCCCGCGCGTTATCAGTTGCACGGGCACGAATCCGTTAACGATTATGCACTTCTAACACTCACCCGTTTCGTTTTATCGCGGCCTGATAATCATTAACTCAAATTAATTCTAGTCGCGACGGTCCATTACAGAACTGTAATTGCAACGCCACGATTCCCATTACCACCCATTTAGATTGCATCATAGGCAATTAATACGACTCTGGATAGGAATATTCTAATTAATCCAGTCAACGGTACCCGTCAAAAATCTCGGTTATACGCGCTGATGAGAGTGTGTGTGTGTGAGAGAGAGAGAGAGAGAGAGAGAGAGATAGATAGAGAGAGAACGCAATATCGCGTGACAAATTGGATCAAATACGAGTAACTCGATCGCTGGTCTGAATAAGCGCGCGAAAGAATTTGAAAAATTGCTATCTGATGCCAGTCCATGCGACACACGCACAGTTTAAAATGAAAAATCCTAATTTGGAAATGTTATATAAGTTTTTACGGAATTTGACAGACCGTTTGTCTTTGATACCTTTGATACGTTTTTAATTTAAAGCACAAGCGAGATATATTTTCGCTTTTCTTTTTAATCGTTGGAAAACATTGATAAAGCAAAAGACGACGAACTTCGTTTATTTGGATAGATACGGTACGACAGAGACATACATGTAACTGATAAATATTAAGTAACAATTTTTCAATCTGTTCAATTTCGGATGATAAACTTTACAACGAATATACTCTATATTCTCTATCACTTGTCAAAATTACAAGAATGTAATTCCAAATGGCATACAAAATACCGCTGCCTTTCGCACATTTTATTTCGACCCTGTCAACCAACTCTAACTGCCATTCAATTTCCAACTCTGTCAAACATCCGCGCAGCCTCGTCGTTCGTTCCTATCAATACCGACTCCGTTATCATCGTTTTTAAATCCACCCGATTTTCCCCGTACGTGGACTCATTCCTCGGGGCTGCGAGGAAACAGGTTAGACAGGATTTGGTGGAATCCCTCGGAGGACGCTGCTAAAAAGGCGATTGTTCGACGAAGGATAGGGAGAAGCCGAGAGGGTTTGTCCAACCCTTTTCGCGTGGTTCGAAAGGGTAAATCTAATAACGCACGGCCCACGACACCCTGCGAAACGTCGCTGGCGACAAGTGTCCGATGAGATTTCCACGAAGGGTCGTGGTAGGGGCAGAGGAGAGAAAAAATTCGAAACGAAGCAGGCTTTGGTCGGTTCGAACTGTTCTCCTGCCCTCTCCCTCGGATTTCTGCGCCTCTTTCCTCGGAAACAATGGGGAGAGAGCCGTAATAACGAGCTTCCATTTTCGCGAACGTTACACCAGGCAGAAACAAATGGTCGGCAAAACAATGAGACCGAACACGCTGGTTGGCCGCTCGCGAAGGTAATTCGAAAGCGTTGCGAAATTTTTGCGGAAGCGGGATTATTAAAGGCCGTAATCCTCTTTAATAACCGCGCCGGGCAGAGCATTAAGCGGCGGTTATTCTCCGCGCTGAACGGGCTAAGTGGCTGAAAACTGTCGAACCCCGATCAAATGGCCTCCGCGTTCGTACTTTTCTTTTTTTCTTTACCTTTCCGTTCCGCGGAAATTTCGATTTCCAACAGTTCGATCTGTCGTTTGGCTGATCCGCCGCGGACGTTGTCGAGATGTTACTACAGTAATCGTAGCTCGTGATTCGTCGCTGTTATTGCTACGGCAATTTTCAAGCGAGAGCATTAGCGGAATCGTGAAATAGAATGCTTGCTTCGCCGTAGTGGCTGCTGGTAGTGCTCGTTCAGCTTTATTATTATTTAGACTGTTTTATTCTGACCCTTTGATTACTGCGGTTGAATACAATCAGCTTGCATCGAGAGAATGATACGCGTTGCGAGCATAAAAATTCATTCCGTGAAATTCTATTATATTTAGAATATTGTTCTTATTTTGATGTTAGCTATCACTGATCGAATTAATCACGATAGTCTTCCTACGAAAAATTTCTTTATTCCCTTATTATAGAAATTAAACAATCCGAAGATAAAGAATTTCTCGCAAATAGTGGAAGAAAATTTCGTGAGATTCAACGATCGGGAACGTGAAATTTATCATTACGTATTCATCCAACCTTTATTACACTCGTCACATCTTAAAAAGAGCATGCCCCTATTCACGGACGCATCGTGCACACAAGACACGTGCAGATCTTATCGAGAAGACGTGTAAAACGTGTAACATAATTAAAGCGCGACGGCGTATTCCAGTAACACGCGTACATTTGCGATTTCTTAATGATCCACAAGATAAAACCCAAGCATAATTATATATAGCTATCTTCTCGCATTCTCTTTGTATGGTTTGGCGAACCGCCCGTCAGTAGCAATTAAAAAAAGGAGGAAGAAGCAAAAAAAGGGAGGAGAAAAGGCGGAAAGAACATGGGAGAAGCGGGCGTCTATAACATCATTTCAAAAAATTGACGTCAGTACGCTCGACCTAGTTTTCCCTTGGCTCTACGACCGATTCTTCCGGCATGGCGGTACGCGCTTGTAGAAATCCAACCGGGATAACACGATTGTAAGTTACACGCGCTGGAAACGCGCCTGCACGTTCAATGGGGTGAGGTCGAACCAACGTATGTATATGTGTGTGTAGGGAGAGAGAGAGAGAGTGAGAGAGAGAGAGAGAGAGAGAGAGAGAAGAGACAGGGAAAGTCAAACGAGATGGGACTGAAAAAGAAATGGAAGGAGAGGAAGGGAAGAGATGTACGCCAAGGGAAAGAAAAAGGATAATTAAGAGAAAAAAAGATGGGAGAAGAGAAGTTAGGATTGAGATTTTCAAGGAATATTTTTACTGAATATATCGTAATTTTGTTCAAGAGGTCAAGATTCGTAGGATTAAAAACGAGGAGAAACGAAGGCAAGCGAGAGAAAGGTTATAATTAGTGTTAGAATTAGAGCGAATCACCATAATTTCCCTATCTCTCTAGTTCCTGCTAGAATTACAAACGAACCAAAATGCAAATGTAATTTTGAAAGTGAAAATGTAAATCACGTTGGCGGCGCAAGCTCTGCTTTCAGCTCGCAAACATTAAAATTGATTTAAAAAAATGTTACAAAGCGTGTAATTAAAATTATCCCTCGACATGGGGATGACAATCAGAAAGTCAACCGTTACGGCATTATTATTATTATTATTTTTCATTGCTTAAGGGAATATTACAATGAAATGTATCATCTCATTAAATACGTTACATATGTTATACTCGTCGATGTAATACAGTTATTTAATTTGGTAAATAATATAAAACGAGTTGGAAAAGGGGACAGAAAAATCGGAGAAAAACGAAATCGAAGGACGACGAGGATGATTAAAACGGGACATACGTAGGATCGTGGAGCGGGAAGAAACGAACGATATACACGGTAGCGGGAAAATGAGGGAAACGCGGCAGCGTTGCTGAAGCGAGGGAAGTTTCGTTTCGCACGCGTACGCGGTTCGACAAAAAGAAAATCAAGCAGCGCGGGGGCGGGGCCGGCGAAAAATTCAAAGCTTTACATGCAAGCAAAAAGCAGCGGGATAGCGTGCCTCTTGAATCTCTGTACCGGCGAATTTCGACCTCGCTGGACGGAGCATCGCCGATGTAGAACTTTTTTGCGCGTCCAATCATCGTGATTCGAGGAGACCCACGCGTATGTATTCGCCGTGGCAAAAACAGCCACCGCGATGAAACATCACCTTCCTTTTCCTGCCTTTCACTATAGACACGCAGGGAACTTGAGCATTTCTATCGATAAACGCGATTTCACTGGCTAATGAGATCGTTGAAACAAATCGTAGCTTATTC
The DNA here is from genome assembly GCA_014737475.1 of Bombus confusus. Taxonomy (NCBI): domain Eukaryota; kingdom Metazoa; phylum Arthropoda; class Insecta; order Hymenoptera; family Apidae; genus Bombus; species Bombus confusus. The sequence continues at coordinate 1,821,982 of JACXIV010000100.1, forward strand.
GGTATCTGCCTTCTTTGCGTTGTAGTTTTTAGCTTTTTGAAAATTCGCTGCTTCTTTTTGGTCTGATTTATTCGTTCTAACATGTAGATTATTAAGTACGATGAAGAAAATTCAATACGCGTTTCGTTTATGGATAACGACGTGCATAAGTTTAGTTTCTTCGTAATCGAGGAATAATTTCGACAGATTTAAATGTACGTTACTATCTACATATTTGTACATTGTGTCTTTCAGGCGTTTAAAAATACCTTCCAATATCTTTTTTAACTTGTTTAACATCGATGACAGGTAGGCGTTTGATCTTTCTTTAATTCGAGCAGTATTCTCTTTAATGCGTGATCGTTATATCTCTTTGACGTCTGATATTTATATATATTTATGAACATTTTAAATCGGTCATTTGATATTTCTTCATATTTCATCATCGCGTAATTATCAACCGAGAACATTGATTTTAATTACGTGAAGTAGTTCAAGTGTTTTCCCACCGCACGAAATTCCGATTACTTCACAGTTTCATTCCCCAGAACCATAAATTCTTCCAGTTTCCATTTTGTTGTTTTCTTTACCATAGTATTTTTATCTCTGCCGGGAAAAAATTCCTTTTCGAACGCTCAGCAACCGTATAGTCCTCTCTTGCGTGAATGTCGCTGATGAAAAAAAAAAAAAAACGAAACTCGCGAAATGTGCTTTGGTTACTTCAACCCCTTAATTTCGCATTAATTACTTTTCGAATTCAAGCTTGAAATAATATCGGTAAAACAGTCGATAGTAAAATTTCACTTCCGTGAGATTAAAATATACTTATACGTATAAAAGTTAATGACAATTTCTGTATTACGACTTAGAAGAATTCTATTGAAATCAAACATTGGATTCAATAACACAGTTACAATTATGATATGCCTATATATATGTATATCATGCATTTTATTGCAATTTTTATTATATGCCTGTTTGTATATTTTAGTTATATTATATAACAGTCACCTATCAAAATCCACAAAAGTAGTCGAAATCCTTTCTTCGAATCCTTTTGGGGTCGAAAAAGGAATATAGGCAAAGTTTTTGAATTTGACGCGTCATTACCGTCATCGTTCCTATATCAGATAAACATTAACGACACATTCGGTCTTCCGGCGTTCGTAAACGTGAAATTCGGTGGACATTTTAGTCGCGGGTTAATAACGCGACGACGCGCGTTACAGTAATTCGTCGACGGGCGACGAACGAGCGCGCGGCCGACAAGATTAAAGGATCCACGCGCGTGCACGTATAAATTCGAAATGGAGATAATTACGATAGCAGCCGTATAACGAGTCCATAAAGCGCCGCTTGGAATTGGTTAAATTTATCGATCGTATCCCTGCGATACGCGGTCGCTTTTTATCTGTACGATCCCCTGGTAATTCCATTCCACGAACAAACATACACGAGACTGCTGCACGCACCTATATATACCATCCGCCAAAAGTTTGTAATCACAATATGCTGCATAAAATTGAAGAATTTGAAAAAATCAGCTTAGAAAATTCATCCGCGGAAAATTTGGGAAAATAAAGAATACTATTACCGATATTAATCCTTTAATAGCATGGTCCGAGATTCGTAGGTATTACAAGTAACAATCTCTTCGTTAGATTTCTTTTGCTATGATAGAAATTACGTCGATGAGAAGCACGATATAATTTTCCACTGGTTAAAATTTTGTACGTGTGCGTTTATGTTCGGCTATTTTATAATTCAAGAAATCTTTGAGCGGTAGTATACTTGAATGCGCGCGTTGTGTGGTACAGCGTGCATTGCCGACCACGCCGTTATTTGACGTTGTGTTTCTGCACCGAAAGTCTAGCGACGCGACATTAATTTGCAGCATTAAATGAAACGAACGCAACTGCTTCCGTGGTGATTTTCTCGCGTGACTGTTACGGCCGATGCAATAAGGTTTCAAAGCGCGGTTTATTTAAACGCGAGAAAGACTTTCGTGTCGGTAGATTGTACAAGTTGAAACGACAAGCGATACATTTGCATATTAGAACCTCGTTACCTATCGCATGAAAATAGAAAAACGTATTTAGAACGTTACACCTCCCTGATACTTTATCATCGATCGCAAACACGTTCTTCCATCGTTCTCTTATTATGCACACTTAGTTCGAAGGTTGTCCGAATCAATAAGTCCGCATGCCCGTTATCCAATATTCGCGTTCTTCGTCGGTCCGGCAAAAAGGACAGGTTTCAAAGGCTGCGAGGCATCTCGTGGCAACGAGAGACTCCCCGGAGGTCTTCTGTTCCGCCTCGTCTCTGAAAGCCATCCACCACCCCCCAACCCCTGCCGGTTCACGATCCTCTCGCCTCGTATTTATGTTCTTGAGAGCAACCTGCCAATTAGTTCCTACCCTTACTCGGCTGTTATGCACACTTTGAACAACTAGAGACGCGGCACGGTACTTGCAATTGGATACCAGTATTCACTTTCAAGAGTATTCTCGACGAGCTTTGTAGCCCACGTGCGAGCCCCCATCCCCTCCAATACTCTGCGCACCCCCTCGACCGATACGATCCCCTTTTCCATGTCTCGTTCGCTCACGCTCTTCTCCCAATTACGTATCCGTCTCTGAAGATCGTTTTCTCTTTAGATATCCAACTCTGTCCGCCCGTAGAAATCGAATCCGCCTTCGAGCTGCTGAACGCGGAAGCGTCACGAAGCCGCAAAATGATTCCCTCGGCTTGGATTCGCAATTGCCAGACGGCTGCATACCATCGGTGAAGGTGGCTAGAGAATATGAGAGAAAGAGAGAAAGAGAGAAAGAGAGAGAGAGAGAGAGAGAGAGAGAGAGAGAGAAGGGGAGGAGAGTGCTTGGCAACGAGAGACTTGAAAAGGGGCGACGATATCGTCTGAGCAAGGTGGCTCCGATCGAAATAGCTATTGCGAAATTACCAGCGTGCGTTTTGCATGTAACGACCATGGTAATGATCGCCACGTGCGACATTCCACGGCGATCGAAGCTTCTAGTTCGATTTCTTCTCGTCGATTTTTCAGATGGCAAGAAGGAGGAACGGGTTGGGGTAGGTTGCTAAAGGATTAATGAAGTTTCAGGGATAATGGCTTTTGAAGGCATTTAACGATGTTCGCCGGCGTAATGGGGGTGGAACAATGGGGCCGAACTCTGTGGACGAAATGAAGAAGTTCAGTTTTTCAACGTGAAATACGGCCCCCCTTTGTGGATTACTTTAAATCCCTCGGTTTTTAATACTATTTCAAGTTCGAGCGGTTTCCTCCTCTACTTTGCATTCTGCTTTCTCCGTTATGGTTCCTGCATGTGTAAGAACGATTCTGTATTATAAAAATCCCAGTCTTTTAGCTTGATCGTAGCGAAAGAAAATAGGGGAGATTAAGAAACTACGAGAGGTTAAGATCGATATTTGTTGCAAAAAGGTGGCATTGAGCTGTAAAGATTGGGGATAGTTAAAATATTTCGTTATATACTTTCTCGATGTTTTTATGCCACATTTCAGCTAAACTGTGCGAATGGTAATATATCGGATACGTCTCGACTTTGATATCTTGAAACATTTCCCTTATTTGCATAGATAAATTAAAATATGTATTTCGTGCATGTCTATCACGATTTCGGAAGATTTAGCAAACCAATCCAACGTACATATCTTTTTCGTCGAGCCTTCTTTGGTACGTCAAGCCGAGCTTTCGAGGTAGCACGCAACATTTCCATTGCGATGAAATTGTCGTTACGATTAAAAGAAAATACACAGAGCGATTATTTAGCGACGTGTTCAATTTTTTAAATAGACGAAGATCGATAACGAAGCATTACGGAGTAAAAAATGTTCATAATTCGTAGAATAGTAGTACAATAAATTTTGTAACAATTAATATTTTTAAATATCTATACGCGCGGCAAACATACACATTTAATTCCAAACGATTCTTAACGGTACAAAGTGGAATTTCAAAAGACGTACAACTCACCATGAAACTTTTGCAAAATGTTCCTCGTCATTGATATTAAATATATTCGCGATTGTTTGTCAAATTTCACATATTTCGCGTCTATTCTTAAGAGACTCGTATCGTTTCGACCAAACAGCTATCTCGATCAACAGGTAATATCGACACGAACAAATCAATGAAAACGCGTACGCGTGCTCTTCGTATTCGTGAAAATCTTCCATGCTGTTTGTCCAAACATGTACTTTCGCCGGTCATTGTACGGACAATTGTACGATACAAAGACAAGCTGCTGCTTTCGTTGGTACGCAGCATTGTAGCAGCAAACGTGTCAACTCCGCTTGTCAACGGCACTTCTGTTCCATCGTTTGGTCGATCGAGGGAATTATTTCCGAACTTTGCGCGAGAGAGGACCGCAGGACGGCGAAGAAGCCGGCGTGCTTCTTGGATCGATTCGTTCGGTAGCGAAGAGAGGTTCGTGTACACAAGGAATGATCGTTAATGGAAGATGTAATTGGAAAATACTTGGCGCGCCTCCGTTCAATTCGCCTTCGTGTTTGTTTGCGATACCGTGCCAAGCCGCGGCGAGTTATTGCAAGAATCCTGCTACTACCCGCCGCCATAATCCCGCGCGCTATATAAGCTTCCTGTTCCCTTGCCACGGCATCGTCCTATACGCTTTTACGCCGACATCCCCGTCATCTGAACAGAGATCGATGCCCTCCGCGTACCGGATGCCCGACAGCCGATCGGCCCTGCGAAATATGCGTTTTCATCGCTGGGAAAAAATCATTTCCTTCCGCCCTGGCGAGCCTCACGCGCCAGCCAAACTTTAAAGCGGGAATATCCAATATAAATACCGTCCCCCATTTTTTTTACGACAAGGTCCCTACCACGGTTTTTGTTGTTCCATTGAAATATTGCCAAAGCTAGGGCTGCAGTTTTTTATTTAGCAGCATCTTCCCGGCACATATATTTTTGTTAAGAATTTTCGAAGAACTTGACGAGGGCGAGATACGGGTAAAATGACGGAAAAAGGAAACGCGGGATTTATTATTCTTTACTTTCTTCTGCTTGGGATTTCATTAGGACAATGGAGATATAGATTTGTAGTTTCGTGATAAATTTATTTCCGCGTATGGAAATAGGAAGCTATCTTCGGGGACATGTATTTTTGTCAAAAATTTTAAGAGACTTTTAAGGGTCAAGGAAATGCGTTGCATGTGGAATTTTCTTTCTCTCGTATTTTATGACAGAAATCGATTAGGTTAAGAAAGGAACGTGTCTGTAACGTATGAACAAATAACGACAGAACGATGTACGTAGAATCGATGTAGATTTCTAATCGAAGCTGAATTTTATATATTTCTTCTGAATTCAAATGAGTATTATACTTTAACCAAATTACTATTAGTTGTTGCTTCAACAACGACAAGCGAGGTACTGTAGGTGAAAAACTGGAATCGAATCGTCAGCAGTATTATAACCGAAAAATTCTTCGGTAAGAATACCATTTTCCAATCACGTCCAGGAAATCACGATTACTCTTGGCCAATATATTTCAACGATAACATCGTCCGATGGAAATTCCGCGGGCGGACGTACAGAAGGAGAAACGATTCGGGATACATGTTCATCGCCGAGGACCTCGTCTGAATACTAACGGTCCTCCGTGACCCAGAAAAAAGTGGCCGTCCACCATCGACAAAGAGGAAGAACAGTCCTGCAGGGGTATTAGCATGTACGTTTCGGTTTTTAAATTTAAGTGGTCGCGATGAATCGCGGAAGAACCGACCAGGAAGCCAGGTCATCCCTTTAAAGTCTCCAACGTACTACTATTAACTAGAAACAACGAACTCAACTCGATGATCAAAGGAAGATAGCAAGAAGAAAAATGAAAAGAAATTTCAGGCGAGAAAAAGAAGAAAATAGTAGAAGAAGGAGAAGACGAGCAGCTGCTGGTCCAGACTTTCGAGTTCGTCGTCGTCGAGTAATAAAAATCGGAAAAGGAAACGCACGTGCTTGACATTTTTCAAGGCCATCTGACGGTCCAACGTACTCAGAACGCTTCGAGGCAGAAACACAGACACGCTATTGGTCGGAAATCAAGATTTTTCCTCGGCCAAATCAACACAGAAATCTTTCATTGGTCACTATCCGGTCCAAGGGGGGTCCTTTCTCTCGTTGGACAGAAAAGGACGCGATAAAACTTGCTGGGGGTCTTTCGAGATTCATTGGGGGTCTTCTTCTTCTTTTTAGGAGTGGACGAAGCGGAGAAATTCTTTCGTCTAACGGGGTGCATGTGACACTGGTCCGACCGGATCCAACTGTGAGAAGATACGTTGTACGCGTCTACGTGAACCGAAGGAGTTTCGGGTTAGCCAGGTTTCACATCTTCCTCGTCGTTGGAGGAAAGCGAAACACCCCTTTACGTACCCCTGCGATGCGACCCGTTTTCGTCGCTACTCGTTCCGAGAAGAGTGGGTTATTTAAAGGGAACGATGGCTTTTACTTCCTGTCGTCGAGACAGCTTGAATTTTTAATCACGCACACGAGGCACTCGCTGTAACTGGGCAATTTTATTATCGACTGTTTGCTTCGGCAGACGTAGCTAAGATTTTTACGCGTGCAGATTATCTAGAGGCTGTTTCGCTACTTTTCCTTCCTTTCCCAACGGCGTTATGCTTCGATTCATAAAATATCTGTCATTTAGAGAAGGAACAAAATTTTCGGGTAAACGCTGGAGAAGATTCTGGGCTTCCGAAGTCTTGAAATTATTTTTGGTGTATTTTTGCAATTAGAGATTGTCCATAAACCGATTTAATATCTCAAGTTGCCCTAAGCTCCACGAAGAGCTAGTTGTGTTGTAATTTTGATTTTTATTGAAACAGAAACAATCTGCGCTATACGAGTTTTTTTTATTCGATCGTTTTGGACGTTGAACGTTTGAAGCCTCGGTTGACGTCGAGTTTTGCTTATGGGGCAATATTCAGAGATACATACGAAGCTGTAGGAGACTATGAATTATATTCTTAATTTTATCATAGATAATTTTGTATATTTTAGAATTTGTGTCTCTGAGAAAAATGTACCATTAAAGTGTCAGATTCGAATTATTTTGGCTGCTTGAATTGTCGAATCCGAATTTTACGTACCCAGTTCTATTTCTTTTCTAAATAACGAAGAGAACATTCTTGATAAAGTCGTGTTTCGTTGAGTGGATGAAATTGTCGCGACACGAAAAACCCTCAGATATTAGCGAACACTTGGCAGACGCTTTGCTTCGTCCGGTCGGATTTAGAGCGAACGCAATGACACGAACTATTTTCGGAAATTCCTTCAGAAGTTTCGCTAGAGTTTCCAAGCTATTTATAAGATCATAGTCGTGTGTCGTTAGGATTGTGATGCATGGACAGTTATTGAGTAACGCGTGGGCTTTGATACGAAGATCAATAATATCAGTTTGCACAATGGTAACCAGTGCATATATAGAAATATTAAAGAAAAAGAAAAGAAATTGGAAGAACAATTATAAAGAATAAATTCTACACAGTTCGATTTAACCATAATTTTACAATTAAAATATGTAGGTCCAGCCAAATATAAGCCGGCGTTGGTCGGATACTTTCAAACGTCACTGCTACTTGCTCTTCTAATTACTTTCTTCGATCTAAAAACGATGGACGATACATAATTGTAAACTAATATGATGTAATAGACACTATATATAATAAATAATAGCTAATAATATATAACACGAATAAACAGATAACTTAGATCCTGAAAACGTTGCCCGGTAAGAAAAATCTCAAAACTCGAATATTCTTCGCCAAACTTCGAATGCATTGGAATCGATTATATGGAAAGTGCAACGATTACGGTCATTTAAAGGCACAGCAGAGGCATTGCGGTCATTTAAAAGCGAAGTCTCGAGAACGAATAAGAATTACGATCGAGTCGTTAGATTCGCAGAGAAACAAGGAACATAGTTCGGGAACGCGTCCCCCACAGAACGAAACGGAAGGGGAATAGGAGCGGTTCCGGCGTGTCGCGGTCGTTTGCACTATCGTAAGTTTATGTCGTCGGTTGCAGGCTAACCTCTGCCAGCCTCTCGCGCCCTTTTATACGACACGATAGTTTCATCGCGAAACAGCCAGCGTTCGCATCTGTTGCCTTTCCCATTACCGTGCGAACATATACCAGCCCATTTGCTGGCCGGTAAACTCGAGTGCGCTCTCAATTTCCTCGTCTCTCTCTCACCCTTTTCTTCCTCGTCGTCTCTTTCTCTCTCTCTTTCTCTTTTTTCACACTTTCCTCTATCGTTTCGTTTTGCTTCTGCTTTTTGGTACTTTCCTTTCTGACGTCTTTTCCTCGTCCTTCCTTCTTTCGTTGTATTTCCTTTGATCGTTTCTTGCTGCTTTTTTCGATTTCTTTACGTCAACATTCTTTTTTCTTTACTGTCGCGACGTCTTCCTTGTAATTACTCGTTTTACTTGCACGACGTTATTCGTATCATTTCAGCGAATCGAATTGTTCGCCCTTTCGAACGGCCGATCGATAGAAACGTAGGTTGAATTCTCGCGGCCCATGTATACATATGGAGATACATATAAAGATTTTCCTGGAATTTTGATACTAACTTTTCAAACAATTCGATAGTAGCGAATAGATAGCGGCGATTCGTCGAGAATCGTACGCGTTCCGTGACTTTACCGTTTTTTTCCACGTAATTTATTTGATACGAATATTTGGAAAGCTTGGTAATTTTGTTTCCCCGAAGTTATAATATCCTGTATAGTAACAGGCGAAACAAAACACGCGGTAGCTACGCTAAACGTAGCTCATTGAAACAACATTCGCAAAAGTTGAACCTGAAAGTTTCACGTGTATAAATTTGCGATCTACTCCAAGTATCATTTTAACCGTGCGCTCTGGCATTATTTCAACTTCAGATTGAAATTACATCTCTCTCTTGCCGATATGCGAGTAAATTCGATACATTTTGATCATACGAAAAGGGTCGTAATTGCAACGGAAACGTGTTAAAACTGTTCGCTAAATACATGTATAGAATTTCAGAATGTAGAACGTGAATAACTTCTTCTAATCAGTAGGAAATCATAAAAATAACTTTATCGCTAAAAAATAAAATTACCATGTTATTGAGAAGAAGAGCGCAAGAACGATTTAACCGTTTTTCGTATTGCTACTTTATCAATATCGTTGCATGGATTTGAATAAATATTTTATCAACGAGACAGGTGTAACAACGCAAAGAAATAAATAATATTATGTACGCAGAATACAAATGGATAAATAATATGTACAAGTATTCCATTGAAAGCATGTTGAAAGAAAAATTCTATTATTTTATGAAAATATCCAAATAATTTTTCTTTTGCAACAAAGCACAGGTAATATAGTAGCACAAAAATGAACACGTGTTCGTAAAAATTGGCGCACATCGACGTCCGCTACGACTTGACAATTTTCTCGGAATTTTTACATACTATAGCGTTGTACTAACTCGTAAAACGTACGTTTTCGCAGCTGACTGCTCTCTTTCCGCTGAATAAACTCCTCTTATATCACGGAAAGCTTGCTTTATAGCTATGTACGTATAACTGTTTTCGACTATTTGCGGGCAAACCCGCGTCATATATATAATATACGTCCTTTTCTCTCGGTGGAATCCAAGATTTTACGTCTTTCATTACGTTTTACTTTTCTGAATGTAATTGAGTAATTCTAATTGCAAGTTCGGCTTTCTATTTGGAAGGAAATCTTCGTTCAAATCATAATTGTATCACAACGTTCTATAAATTGAGAATTCACATAGATATTGAATCACGAAAGAGTTCTTAGAGAATGTACCGAAGAACGAGAAGCTCCGCATCAGGAATCTGGGAAATTTTGGAAAATGTCTTCTGTAATATCGGAGAAGTACCTATGTCCTCTTGAATATATATTATACCATAATGATTTTTGTCCGAAATTTCCTTCGTGTAATATTTTCGTTGTATTTTCTATTTTTTTTACGCAAAATTCTTCAATTGTACCACAATCGCGGTTATTAAAAAATCAATCTAATCGAATGAAAATAAACGAATCCGTATTTAAAAAACAAAAAAAAAAAAAATGAAACACGAAAAATCCGATTATATGAAAAATAAATAGTACCTTGCAAATACGCAATATTCGGCATATATAGGATACAAACAAACGTTTACTCTCTATTATTTAGATAACAAAAAAAAAAAAAAGAAATAAAAAAATAATAACCATCACCGGCAAAGTCTACCAAATTTAGTCCACGAAAAGTTGTAACGCGAAATAGAATTTCACATTTTTCTTTTGCGTCTTTCCTTAACTGCAAAATGACAAGAGCACGGAAATGCATTTGGATGCGCGAACCAGTTTGCTCCGGTAAGTCAGAAGCAGCGAGACGAAAGCGTCGAAACCCGCAAATACGAATCTCCGTGGACCAGCTGCATAAAGATAAAGCCGTCCAACGAACGGACCGAATCCTCTCGATCCCTTCATTACTATGCGACGGCGTATCCAAGAGCGCGTACCAGATCATATTAATTTAATCCATACTCTCGTTACAAACTCTATCTTATAGCCGGTTAGGTGAAACGGCGATCCGAGGTTGGCTCTCGATCGTGTCGCCAATTTGTTTCACGAGTTTATTCGTGCGCACGTCCGCGAAACGCGCCTCTATCGCGCAATCCGGAAATATTTATTATTATTACTGGCGCTTCTATTCGCCGGTGAAACTTTGTGCAGCTTCTGACCTATCCACAACGATGGCCGACCAGAGTGCATACATATTAATGCAACCGAACGATCGTCAGCTTGCGTCTCGTCTCTTCATCTCGCCCTTTCTCTATCCTCCCTTTTCATCGCTACTGCTGTGTTTCCTTTCGACGTACAATTTTCCACCGCTGTCGCTGGTTAATATTGAACACCTTTCTACGTGGTAGTTTCGACGAATTTTCCTTGTTCGAGTTTTACTGTTAACTGTTCGGTTCGAGCGGTTGAGCAGAGAATTGTACATGTGGGGTAGGTCGCATTGTGCCGCGAATTTGGACCCAAATGGGAAAATGCGGACGTGGGGGATGAGGAAGAACGTTGGTTTGGTTTTTGATGAAACATGCGATGCAGGTGTTTGCAGAGTTAGAGATGCGTTTGGCAATCGGATTATTTGCAAGGTGAGCGTTCGTCGGGACAAGATTGCTTCGAGTAAGCGTAATCTTTATCGAATGGTAGTGAAACTTGACGTGGATGTAAGTAATCGAATGAAATTTTAGTTTCAGTGGTTTGGTCGTTTCTTGGTTTGTGAATATTTAATACAGAGTAATGAAACAACGAAGTCCGATGCTTTAGCATTGGCAATATTAAATGGAAAGTTCGTTTATTTCTTTTAACGATGCTCCGAGTATCTTCTTTCGTGATAACTCGCTGGACAGTGGTAAGACAGTGGTTCGTCTTAACGAATTTGGACGAAAGTCGGAGCCAAAATTCCTTTTCTACTTGATCGTGACTTTTCTCTTCGACTTTAAATAGCATAGATTCGATGAGAAGATGAGATTGGCTTGGTCTATCTGATCAAAGTGAATTCCCGAGTATACGTATAGCGGAATTGTCGAAATATTTCCAATTCAAAAGTATCGAATTGAATTCTCTTTGTTACTTTACGTTCGATACGTTGCAGAAAGAGCGACCTGCTTAAACTAACGTGGTTTGCGATCTCACTGATAATTTATATTCGAAGTTCTCTTCTAAAATATAATCAATCATCTAGCACGAAAGAAACGAGGGAACGAGAGAAACACGAGAATGCAAATAGAAGAAGATAAGATTGTACAAATTTTACGGAACAGTTTCAAATCAAAACGTATTATATACTTATCGCTTCGTTTCTCTCGCTTTATCTTCAACAACTATCATTTCTATCCAATCTGACCCGAGTCTGATCGAAAAAATCACATGAAATTAACTCGTAATTCAAACTTCATTATCGTTACCAGTTCGAACAATTTCTCCGAAAAATCCTCTTTTCGTCTCTTCACAGATCCATCTACGCAAACTACTCTCCTGCAGCGTCACATTACATCCGTAAATCTAACGAATATATCCCAACACTGTCGACACGTTGGAAGAAGGTCTGAGTGGAAATGGGGGAGTAAATCGGTCGTCATTCGAGTCTTGTAACTGTTATTGCCTCGTATCGATTGGGGATCGACGTACTGGAGGCCGGCCTCGCCAGGCAAACGATTTAAGATAATCGAGAAGCCAGCCCTCTCCGTTCGTTCGTCGGGCAACGACGAGCTATCGATAGAATAATTTTCGAGCGACTGTTCTCTCCGCTCAATCCCGGTTCTTTATTAATATTCGTCGACGTCCAAGAGTTAGGTTCGCAGCTGTGCCGTCCGCGGCGCGATTGAAAAGAGTCGGGGCAGGTGCTTTTGGAATTCGAATAGGGGGGAAAAGCCGTCGGAGCGGGTTACTTGTGATTGCAAATCCTTCCCGATTCGATCTCGTTTCCTTCTCTCTTCTCGCTCGCGCGGGTCATTGTGCTTCGAATTGTGTCAGAAAATTGCCAGCCCGCGCGCGCCTTGTACAACACGGCGCGGATTTAGAAAATTCGAATCCGTGATCTGGTCGAACAGTTCCTTCAACGAATGCTGCGGTTTGATATTCCAGATCCGATGGCAAGGCGCGAAATATGCGAAAGAAGAGAATATATGGCGCAGCTACGTGGCTCGAGGGTAGAGCGAGATGAATTTGTGAAATTTTTAACGAAGAAATTTTAGCAACGATTTTAGAATTCGAATAAAGCGCGTCTGGAGTAAAACTGTTAAATTTCGAGAATTCGGGTCATGGCGTTCATTCAGAGAAGTTGATAAATCCACGTTGTTTTATAATTATTATCGACGGTATTCATAAACGCTGTAAACTGTGAATTTTTCATCCACGTGATCCAACGATTTCCTAGAATCGTATCAAACTTGATCAGAACGATTTTGTGAATTTCGATGTTTAGAATCTGTTTGTCTTTCGGTAGATTCATTTCGAACAAAATCCTATTCTTTCTACAGACTAAAATACTATCTGTGGTTCGATCAGGCGAAAGGATTCGTGTCCTCGTATCTCCGAAATATTTCATATTACATGCGTCGACCCCTTTAAACGTTCCAACATCAGTACCCAACACCGCTTTTACAACCACATCGCCGTATCTCTTCGCTCGACTCTACCACTCGTTCGAAAGCGTCAGCGCGAGCTTCTCCGCAAACCGAACGCTCGTGACGCGAGTCACGGAAAGGAGAAAAAAAGGATGGGCAGAAGAGGATATCGCGGCGTGAGAAGGAACGCGCGTGGATTTGTCGTTGACACGTTCCGTGAATGGGTGCTGGTTAAACCGAGCGTGTAAAACTCGAAACGTTGCGTGACTGCAGTCTGCAACCGGCTGTTACACGGAGGAACCTGCGCACGGTGTGCGCGATAGCATCGAATACCAACGCGTATACGTCTCTTATTCGCATTTGCGCACGCACAGACACGGAATACGCTATTCGCAGCGAAAAGTTCGCCTGCCAGAACGGTGACTAAGAACACGTCGTTACCTGTGCAATTTGTGGCCGTCGTGTTTACTCTTTCACTTTCCCTGCCTGGTCGGGTCTAATGTTTTAGGCCGGCCGCTTTAAATCACTGCCTCGCTTCGGCCACAGCTATTTCCGGCGGAATTGGAGCAGTCGATCGGTCCGCGCGCGTTTTTCCATCTACGCGGACCGATTGCAGCGTTCGTGTAATTTACGTTGATCGATCAGTTCGCGCTTCGTAACGCTGCCAGAGATTTATTTTGTCCGTAGAAAGCAGAAATATATATATAGTATATTTTTTTCTATGGAAATTGATGGTGGCGACGTGATCGATGAAGATTAGACAGCTGGAGAAACGAAGTTTCCAGTGGAAAAAGTCATTCGTTGCTGGCTTCGGTTGGCTTTATGTCATCGGTTACGAAATACGATAGAGAGAGAGAGTTGAAGAAAGTTTTACGGGTATATAGAATTTGTCAAGAGAAATAGAAAATGTTCGTTTAGAATTGATCGTTAAAATCGAGCAAGGTTCGTACTTTGAGTATCAAATCTAGTTCCGTCGCTTCTTCCGAAAATTATTTACGAATTTATTTTATTCGTGCGTAGCAAATGAAACAGAACGGTTCCGTCCGAACGTTTGAAAAACAATCTCTTCAATAAAATTCACAAAATCCTCACTCTATGTACTACGTCAATCAAGCAATCTTTCTATTCTTTCCAATAAGTAGTATAAGCCCTTCAAGATCCGGCCGCTTATTTAAACACCACGCAGGATATTATTATCATTAATTATTATTAATTAATATTATTATCAACATCTTATGTTTCCAAAAAGTACAATTCTATCACAATACAACCTCAAAAATCGATAACGATCCACAAAGAGACACCACACTTCTAACCAAAGTTTCGAAAAACGACTCCTTCAAACAACTCCAAAAATCCATCCACCATATCTTCGTCGTCGGAACTGCTCTGATTTGATCCGCCAGGTAAAAGTATTTCTCCCCGGAGCAATACGAACCGTCCTTTGATCTCGCGGAATAGAATAAAGCTCGAATGCATCCCGACAGTGTCGATTGTTTGCCTGTCTCGACGAAAGCAGACCGAAAGTCCGTGAGAATTCGTTGGTCCGCGAATTCCTAGCCAATTATGAGCAGGTCCTCGTCTCGTCTTCCTAGGGTAACGACGATTCCAACGATTTCTTCGTTCCTACCGTGCAACGAAAGCGGGTGGAAGAGGCGGAGGACACGTTCATCCAGCTTCGTCGTTCTATCGGCGAAGATCTCATACATATTAATGGCGAACCGATCGATTTCGGGGCGAATTCGCTTCTTGCTCTGTTTAGGGACGTCGACGTTTCGGCGCGTAAGCCCTTCCGTCGGCCACAATGGTTATTATGCCATTAACGTAATGAAGTTAGGTGGCGGTAAAGGTTCCGGTGCCGCTGGGACGGCCTCTGCCTTGTTCAAAATACGAAGATCGTGATAAAACAGGGAACGTAGGCGTTTTGAAAGTGAACGAAAGGCGATCTTTGCGTACGTCCTTTGGTCAATCGAAAGTTTCGACCGATGTAAGCGACGTAAGTAGAAAAAGATTAAGAAAAAGAAAAGATTTCTTGGCGAGAAGGGATGCAAATTATACGTGGAATATACTGCAACACCGTTGTAGATGTTGCAGACTGTAGAATATAGAAGGAGTTCTCTTCAACGACTGATTCTTCTCCTTTGTTGTAATAGTTATTAGTACCATCTCTGGCTTCTTTAGATTTTAATTAAAATCTTCCAGAGAATTAAAAAAAAAAAAATCTGAATGGAACGTTGGCATATTCTGCAAAGGTATATTATACACGAAATTCATTTTTACGTTCGTTCAAACAGGATCGATAAATTTTAAACAAGCGGCGTATATTTAAATTTCATTAAACTATTATATTCCATTTCCAAGCTCAAAAATACTCGCGCAAATTTCATCGTCCTTCGCGTTGCTGGTTTTATCCAAACTTTTTCAAATAGTAATACCCAGAGCGTTTTAAACGAATACGTGGAATAAAGAATACTGCAACTTTTTTGTATACCTACGTGTGACATTTCTATTCCGTAAATTTGTGAAGATCGTATCTGAATCGTGAATTAATAGTCGGCTAGTAAATCGAAATTATTCAAAATATGTAAATACGCGAACAGCGTAGAACTGTGTAAATCGTGTTAGCAAAAATTAAAGGCAAAGGATACCTCGGGGATTTCTCAAGGGATGTTGATTCTTGCTAATGCATCGCGATTAGCGTTTATTGTTCTTATACATAGATTGGAGCAAACGGTAAACAATTTGTCCCCACGGTGGACTGAGTAACTACTATTAGATCGATTAAGTCAACGTGCAAGACGCATGGCTGATATGTTTAGGTGGCTGGAAACTGAATTCCTTGTGGCAACAACGTGGCTGTTTGCCGATTGTATTTCTTGTATCAACAATTGAGAAATGTACCGATGTTACGGATCGTGATTGCTTTTGTTTCGCGCGACTAGTCGAAACTAACTTGCATGAGACAGGATTACTCGAAATCCCTCTGTTGCTGATTCATTATTAAACGTTCACTCGGAAATAGCCCAATAGCCGGTTACTATTTTTATACGAAACGCGTCATTGGCTGAAACTTTGAAACCACTTTTCCAGTTATATTTACAGTACATAGACCCGATGTCTCAAATGACGCATAATTTTATTAACCATAAGACGATTCCTGTTAAAACGAATTGCTGGCGTAATTACAAAAGGAACCGAACGAATACTAAAGCAACGCTTACCAATAATCTCCTTATCTTATTCCAGCGTTCACGAAATCCAATAAATCTTATTTAACGCAGACTCGCAAATGTGCTCCGCTATAATTTTTGGTAGGAATTTTCCATCGAAACCGCAATCAGTTGCAGCGATAATCCAGAAAAATCACGATTTAACGTTGTAATCGGCGAAACCGCCGAGGAACGATTCCAAAACACCCAGGTAATCCCTCTTTGTGGATTTTTATCCGCGAAACCTCGCATTTATCATTACAGAAATTACCCATTATCATAAGCTTATTTCGAATTGAATCCTGAACCAGAACAATGAAAAACCTGTCTTTCTAAAGAGCCTCTAAAAAGCCCTTCAATTTCATGTTCGCTTCTAAATTAATATATATCTAATAAATGTAACTTCTCGTCAATTTTGTATTTTACAAAAAGTCTTTTCGTCTATTAATTTTCGCCCGTCTGATCAAAGAGCCGGATTATCCGGATCGTGCCGATTCGCGTTGATAGAACTCTGAGAATTCAAACGAATAAACCGAAACGACCAACTTCTGGGAGCGGCAATAACAGATTAATTATCATGGCCGGTTGAAAAGGCAGCTAATGTAAATTGGCAAATTATCGCAGCCCAAAAACGAGAGTTAGCAGAGAACGAATCGCGTGGAGCTGCTCGCCTCAATAATTTCAACACTGGCTATCGGCATTTTAACGGGTCACGCTGATTAGTCGTAATGACAAAATATATCATTAGGCACCGTGGCGTCTGCTGTCTCGTTAAAATGCTTTTGCGTCCGACGCGAAATACTCCGAGTAATGTATGCACTTTACAAAGTCGCAATGTTCAACCGCTATTAAGTGATGGTCAACAAGATATTTCTTTGTCGCGCGTCACGTCCTGGCCGGACAGGAATTTCAACGAATACATTGCGTATCGTCGTCGACTATTATATCGTGTCTAATGTATTTTACGTTTAAAATCTTTGTACTTTGCTCTAGTTTTTCTTATATTTTCTTGCTTCGGTATTTCCTTTGGAATTCTTAATAAACTAGTTCAATCTTCACTAGTTTAAGTTTATTCTTCATAAACGCACATTTATATATATATATATATAATAGTATGTTGAGAGCAAGTTTCTTCGAGGAATAAATGAAACTTTGAAACTTTGTGCCTAGGTTTTTCTTCCAGCTTTCAGTCGATGTTTTTGTGAACAATATACGTCTTTTTTAATTGTTTAAACGTTAATAAGAGCGAACGAAATTAGCTTTCTACTAAGATAGAGATTCACGTTGAGAGCGTCGATACTTAGCGTGGAAAGATCGAACGCGAGATAATTTTTCAAAACTTTACTCACCTGCACGTGACTCCAGACTTTCGGTTTCGGGCTGGATCTTGCGTTGTTCGTTACATTCGAACTTCCAGTGTTATTCGAAACGTTTCCAGATGAAGTTGTGGACTTGACGGACGGCTTTTGCGTTTTTTGAATCTGTGCTGCGACTGTGGTCGACGAATTGTTACGTTGCTGCTGAGGCTGTTGCGCGGATGTTTGTTGCTGTTGTTGCTGTTGCGTTTGCTGCATAATCTGTTGAATAAGCTCTAACTGTTGCTTTGTGAGGCCATCGTTACTGGCACCGGGAGACGTGGCACACTGTAAAATATACAAAAAGAACAGAGATATCAGTAGTTGTTCATGTTTCTCGGACAAATTCTACGACTATTGAACTTCTATTTATCTTAGAGTTAGCATTGATTTTAATAACCGTAGAGAAATATTTTTGCTCCAGAATATTCTGATGAATCGTTGATGTGAAATGCAACAATATGTTTCAATCGCCTAGAAATGAATGAAAACACGTGAAATAGCTTAAGCAATTATTTGCACAAATTATAAAACGGTCGAGAAGGCATAGATTATTCTTGTTATTTCGTTCCTGAAACTTTTCGAGTGCCTGTGTCGCTTGAAAAAGAACGGAGAAAGAATAATGCTGCAGAAAAAATTGCACGATGGCCTAGAAACCTTAATCGATTAAAGCTAGGTTGAAAATCTACCTGAAAATGGACAACTTCGTTTCGTTGTTTAACGATCTTCTCTGAGAAGTTCGCTTCGTTCCGCATAAACGCGCGCAAATCCTTTAGAAACGAGAAACCTAATTGGAATTCTAGCTTTTCCAGCTTCTTTTTCTCACGTCTTTCGAACTCCTCAATTACAAATATAATTCAAGCACATTGTACTGTATAAAACGGGACAATATTCGAAGAGTGGGAATTTCGCGCGGCTACTCGACGACCAAATTTTAAACGTGCGCGATCTTTATCGATCGAAGGAAACGAATAACACGGAATAGCGGATTTTCTCAAGAAATTCCATTCGCCATGAACGTTAACGACCGTCGTAATATTCGCGAAAGAATCGGCCCATAATATCGGTGCGCTGCATGGTTGGCTTACGCACATGCACGCGCCTAAACGCACGATACGTGGCCATAGAGCGGACAATGAAACTTATAGCCAGCGTACATACTGGACGACCCAGCTGCGCCATTGTACAGTGTAGTTGTAGGCACACGATTGTTTTATAGTCGAACATCTCGTAGTATGCAAGCTTCGTTCGTACTACCGCCAATTTCTGCAGATCGAAACCCCATGGAGACGCGCAATGAGGAAAGATGCAAGTGAACCGCGTTATTTTATTCGGATCGAGTTATGTAGAAGGAAAACAGGAAAATAAAAGGTCTGAAATACGAGCGTAATTGGATTTTATATACTTTCGTACGGACTGCGGCAGATGTTAGTGTTAGAAAAAGTTTTCATTGCAACTATTGGATATGGAGACCAATTAAAAAAAAAAAAAAAAAAAAAAAAGAAAAATCGATACATTTGATGTACTACGAATTTGTCTAGATCGACTGCTAGAAAAAACGGAGGCAACCTTCGTTTTTTTCTTTCTTTAATGGAAGCATTTTTCAAACGCGAAGATTCGCGTTTGTTGCAAAACTATCAGATCCCTGCCGCGGTAATTTATCTCCTGCGATTCTAAACTCAGGAGAAATAATATCCAGACGATAAATTCGGATAGAACGTTCCGCATGAGGTACAATAAAACGCAGCGAAAAAACGCCAGGCAGGGGAAAAAAGAACGAAAGAAGAACAATAAAAAAAAAAAAGGGCAATACAGGCAGAAAGAGAGAGAAATAGGGGAAAAGAGCACGAGGGCCAGAGTTAGACGCGTACCAACGAAAGAATGGCGGATGCGAGCAGTGGTTGTCCTGCCTGCTGATCGTTTTTCGACGACACACCATGGAAAAGCCGTAGACGACTGTACGTTCACCTTTTTTTGCTTTTCTCTCTTTTTCTTCTCTTTTTTTCTTTTTTTTTTTTTTTTTATTCTACTCGATGGAACGACGAATGACGAGAGCGGTAACAAAGGGACACGACGGGGGCCGGATTTCACGATTTTTAATTAAGAGACCGGTCCCATTGGGTTACCACGGACACGCCCGGCATGCCATTCGTGTCATCGCTTTCCGAACGATCCTCGGACTCGGTTTCCTGAATTATTCGGGTGTGATCGCGGAAAGGCCGGCCATTCAATGCTCCCTTCGTTCCTGTGCGAGCGTTTTGGTTATTACGGACGGCACCCAGTCGAAAAATCTCCGGACAACTGACGGCAAGCAAGAGATATGTGCGGGATATGCGTTTTTGTGTTACGCGGTTTCATTGATTCTGACTTGTCTGTAAGGGCCAGAGTTGCAACGTTAATTTCGTACGGGGGACCAGACGTATTATTTTACAATTTATGGATGTTTGTTTGCGATTGGATCGATGGGAATATTTGTACCTTTCAAGCAGCCAAGTGTACATTCACGTGAGGGGTATAAAATAAAAGAATAACGAAATTAAATAACGTTAAGATGTGAAACTATAATCTATTGTATCTTGAAAGAAACGTGAACTATTTTATTTATTGTGCAAAGGTTGAAGAAACGCTCGCCAAGTTAAATTTCTTAACGTTTAAAACTATTCGAACGCTCGCATGCCCAAAACCATTGAAACGATTAATTTTATTTTACCCATTAGTCGTATTTCCAGCCAAACCACGAAGAAATAAAGTAATAAAGTGTCCGGATTGCTGAATTTTCATATTCAAATTTCAATACTCTACAAACAAGCGTACGCATACTTATTTTATTACGTAAACAGCTTCCGACCCTCGCCACTTTATGGCAACCACGGTGTCCAATCGAAAGCCGAAAGAAAGAAAAAAACAGCTCGGATCCAGCTGACGCGAAATAATTTCGCCACGGAGGCAGCCGCTAATCACTTTTACCCGGGCGCAACGAACATGGACCGTGGCACACCTACAGGGGGTGGCGAGCACGAATTGGAGCGTCGATTAAAATTGGATTTGTTAATTAGCACAGGGAATGTGGCGGCGCGGACGTTCCCGATCCGTCTCATACCTTATTAAACCTTCATTTCGTAATTCCCACGCTACCATTTGTCATCGCTGTAATCAGTAGCCGGTTGTTTTCCGCTGGCACCACCGCGTTTTTCTCACCCTCCGCGCTGACACAGGGTAGAACGATCGGGCAAGATATTTTACGCTACCTCGCTGCCACGTCCGTCGGCTATTGTTGCGTTGCGCGAACAAATCACGCTGAATTGTTGTTCCCCTGTACGTAAAAGTTGCGTTCCACTATGTAAATTTGTATACGAAGTTAGCGGAATTATTTTTCCTTCCTCGTTTGGGAAAATAATTCCAGAATTGTATCTTTTCTTTGCTGCGTTTTTGATCGATTAATCGTTTCACGATGCCGAGGGATATTTTTTAATCCGGAAGAATTTCTTGCGAATGTCGCTATAAAATTTGATGATACATCTAACGAGGAATTTACTGGAACCATCCTTTGATAAACGTTCAAATTCAGTTTATTTCACGATTAACCTGTTACCCAGAAATATACAGACACAAGATTCTTATTAAAACGGTACAACTGTAGTTTTATAGCAATTTAATAATTTATAATATTGGCAAGACAATTGAAAAGGACTTCAATGCGAGAACTGTTAAATCACTTAAAATCCCCTAAATTGTATAGTAACATGTACATGATCGTATCTTTTAATTCTTTTACGTGGCTGGTAACTCATGCAGCCTAATGTGACTATACAGAACGAAAGAAAATAAAAAGTACCGACAAAACGAATATACGAACGTAAAAGTCAACGAGAAATAATTTTCATTGATCCGTCGTTCTCACAAAGGTGCGTAAAATAAGCCCACCGTATTCTTTGCCAATCAATTCGCTTTAAATCTTCCCCATCCGGTGCGAGGGTGAGCGACGGAGGGTGAAACAAAGCGAAACGCGCACGGTTAACTAATGCGGCTGAGTAAACATCGAATAATTATAATTAAATATTTAGGAGAAAACGCAGAGCCCTCCGGTGAATTTCATACTGTATGAAGAATTAAAGGCGTGAGATTGCATACGCGTGCAACGTACAGTGTTTGTCTTCTAAATATATATCCGTACGCTTTCGATCCCTTTAATTTTCTGCTTGGAACGGAAATCGGCCGGCGTACGTTCGCTTATTATTAATGTCGGACACTTTGTAGCCGCGTAAATGCGTTGG
This sequence comes from Bombus confusus, assembly GCA_014737475.1. NCBI lineage: Eukaryota > Metazoa > Arthropoda > Insecta > Hymenoptera > Apidae > Bombus > Bombus confusus. The sequence goes on from JACXIV010000100.1 coordinate 1,843,981, forward strand.
AAAGAGACAGAAACTCGTTTACGGCGAGAAACAAAGCGGCCCTCAATCGGGCTTCGAATCGCTATTGACTTTTTGAGAACGCGAGGGCGGATTCTGATTTCGAGCGTGTCTCGAACCGGCACAATGATGTTGTGTCGTTTCAATGCGGCGATGCACTTGCGGAGGTCGGAAAAATTTGCTGAACGATCACGATTGTTCTTGTTCAAGCGATCGTCACGTATGAATCTTTTAGAGGCGCGAAAGCCCGCCTCAATTTGAATCTTTAACGCCGTTTACTTTTGAGCGTGGTACTTTGGCGCTAAGACAACGCGAATCTTCTTTCTCTTCGATTTCTCTATTTTGATTGTTTACAGCTTGCAGCTCTAGATTTTGTTTCATTGGCGGGGAAGAGAAATAAAAATTGTAAAGAGCGATATGTAGAAATTATTTAATCGTCTCTTCACAGTTATTTATGGTTTGTCCAAATCCGAATAAAATTAGTGAATTCAATGAAATTAAGTAAAGTACTTAAAGTCGAGAATTAGTTGAACTATCGAGAAGAATTTGGAGTGAAAAAGAAAATGTAAAACGTTCCCACGTCTTTTGGCATCACTGAAAATTGTCCTCAATTGCCAAAAGAAATTTTAAGGTACGTTTAGAATTGTTAGAAAATTTCTAAGCAGCTATTCTACGAAAATAATCCTATCCTTCTTAAAGTAAGAATTTCGCATCTTACACATCGGATTACTAAAAAATTGACTTGCTTCTATAACTTGGATATTTTTCAATTTTCATCGCAAAAGTTTGACACGTTTTATACCTAGATCACACTTGCGATGCACGTACACCGAGGAAACGACTATTTGTAATCATAACAAAGTGGCTCCAGACACGGTCCATGAGGGAAACGCATTTGTTAGCCACTAGCTCACGGATGTTCGTTCTTCACAACGCCTCTGAAAGTTCGGTGTTATCTCTTGTTGGACGAACGAGCTTCCTTGACAAATCGTCGTTTCCGACGATAGGAGTGTGTCGACGAACGGGAGCACTTGGACTCGTTTTCACCCTCTTGCATCTTTCTTCGTTCTTACTGCTCCTTCACCATATTTCCTATCCACGTGTGAACGAACACTTCCTTCTTCCTATCTTCCTGCGCGATGTATCATTGACAATTACAGGCAACGTTTCGTAAAATTACTTACAAGAGTTAAAATAGCAACGATTCTAGTCAGAGACGAAGACAATCGAATTTAACATACAATAGCGCTTATTAATGATAATTTCGATAAAATAAGAAGTCATCTATATGACTTCAATCGAAGAAGACATACGTATATTACTCGCGAAATATCGAGTAATTCATGACTGTAAATTTTTCTATTTGTGTAATTTCCTCGAATGTTGAATTTTTTGATTAGGAATTTATGAAACTATCTCGAATTTACCGAGCATTATATCTTAAAATCACACGAATTATGTACCTGTTTCCTTCAAATGATACCTGAATTATTGAAATGCTATTGCGATTCAGAATAACAGGTTGCTACAAATTCAGCTTGAAACTTCAATATTTAAAAATACCTCCTCCCGAATTGACCGAGCATTATATCGTAAAACCACACGAACTATGTACCTGTTTCATTTAAATGATACCTGAATTATTGAAATGCTATTGCGGTTCAGAATATCAGGTTGCTACAAATTCAGCTTGAAGTTTCAATATTTAAAAATACCTCCTCTCGAATTTACCGAGCATTATATCGTAAAACCACACGAACTATGTACCTGTTTCCTTTCAATGATACCTGAATTGTTGAAATGCTATTGCGGTTCAGAATATCAGGTTGCTACAAATTCAGTTTGAAACTTCAATATTTAAAAATACCTCCTCCCGAATTGACCGAGCATTATATCGTAAAACCACACGAACTATGTACCTGTTTCATTTAAATGATACCTGAATTATTGAAATGCTATTGCGGTTCAGAATATCAGGTTGCTACAAATTCAGTTTGAAACTTCAATATTTAAAAATACCTCCTCCCGAATTGACCGAGCATTATATCGTAAAACCACACGAACTATGTACCTGTTTCCTTTCAATGATACCTGAATTATTGAAATGCTATTGCGGTTCAGAATATCAGGTAGCATACAAATTCAGGTTGAAATTTCAATACTTAAAAATACCTACTTCAACGGAGAATCCATCATTTAAGCATCAAAGGCCCATTGCGAGGCTTTCATCGCGTCCGCACGCCATAGTAATTTTCCCTGCAATTATTGGCCACGATGTCTCGCATCGTCTTGCCACCCTTCTTAATTCCTTCCTTCCTTCCTATCCTCGTTCGACACTTTCCAGCGGCACGGCTGGCGCGTCCGCGATTTCAGAATCCATCGTGCTCACGCGAGAATCGCATTATTTTTCTGCCAGCCTCCCTCCATCTCTCGCGTCGCTACCACGCTCGTTTATCATCCGCCTTTTCTCACAGACGACCCACTTTTCTCCGGGGCGCGGCTGTCTTCCTTCCTCCCGCTGTTTATGATATTTTCGCGTCTCCGTTCTATTATTTATAAGCATATACACCGATGCTTCCTCTGTTCGTTTCCGGTGTTGCTTTCGCGCGGTCCCGCAACCACCAGAGATGCTCTTTTATTTCAATTGTTCCAGAGCGAAGGAAACGCGGCGAGCTTTTAATTATTCGACCACGTTTTTTCCGCTATAGCCAGCGCAATTCTCTTTACCGTTACGTCTCCTTTCTCTCTTTCTAGATTTACCTGCCACTGTGCTAGTTTTTTGCCTGATCGCGTCAAACTTCGTTTACATGGGAATTCGGCGCCGATTTAGTCTACCTTTAGGTATGTTCGTTTGCGATTAGGAAACAGATGCTTCTGTACTTTGTACGCGTTAAATGCATTTGTACTGGAATCATACGCGCTAAGCAATTACGACGTTTTACGAGAGCGTAGTTGAATTTCTCTCGTATTATAATTTCATAAATTGTTAATACGTTTTCTTTCAGTAAAAAGATTTTCAAAGGAACTGGTCGCAATTTGCAAATCGTGTTACATCGTTACGTATTGTTACATATTTCCGTCAATGAATTATATGTAGCGCGTCTTGTTTCTTTTTCGCCATTAATAATTTCGTTTACCGGAAATTTGATCAATACCAAAGCCAGATATTACTCGATCGTAACGTAACGATTATTATTAGATCAGAGCGTTTATAAATTCTCCGACTATGTGATATGCATGTACAAAAGTACACAAGTTAACAGTGCTGTGCAAACATTTATGGGTATGCAGCTTAATCAATTATGTTAATTATCTAATATATTTAATAACGTGCTCGATAATGAATCACGTTGATTAATGATAGCACTAGCATATTAATATATTCATGACGTGGAAGCGAATAAACATCTATTCAATGTCTGCAACGGGGAATATTTTACTTTTCAGTCCCATTCACAAGAGCATAATTATTTTTCATTTTAACAGGACGCCGTATTACTTCGACGCTGTTCGAGATTCTTGTAATTTCTTTCCTCTGGTAACTCCCTGCCGAGGCAGCCGAATAAATGCGTGGAATTTCTCACTTCCATATCCGCCCCCTTCTTTCGCGTTGTAATTTCAATAAACAGTAGTGCAGATGTTAAAATCCCCGAAGGCGGCTCGCACTTCGCGTTTTATACGTCGCGTGTGCAACGTCGTTCGACGATATACAGGACGTTTCATCGATTCCGCCACGAGACATTTTTCTTCGATCTTTTCATCGATTCGAAGAGACTCGTGTATTTTGCATCGGTTGGAAATACGAAGAAAATATAAATTTATATAATACGATGCCGAGGTCAACATTGATCGACTACTTTCATAAATAGAACGAGACTCGCGCAGCTGTTGTAGAAAGATTAAGTTGATGATTAAGTTCCAGTGATCGCGCAGCATGTTAAAAATGTAATTTAATTTGTGAAATTCCCTTACACTAACATTAGGCAGTAAGAAGAAGAATATTAAATATAAATATTAAATTTTATAAGAATAAATTTCTCTCTCCTTTCGTAATTTCTTTCCTATTTCCTTCTCCGAATTTTCATAACGTGCTTTCTATGACGTACTGATAACTCGTTTAAAAATTATTTCCAAGCTATATAGATCCTACATACATTCGCCTTAACAAACAATTAAGAATTCTTACGGAATAATCCTGCGATACTTTGATCTCTCGAAATTAACTCGAGCTTTGTAAAAGAAAATGGGAGAATAGATCAGGGAAATTAACGAATACGCTTTATCACGATATATCGTAATTACTATATTACATGCCGAAACACGAATAGTGAAACGACCTATACACGCGAGGGAACGCGATATCCTGAATCGAACGTAAAGTTCGACGCGGCTGCAAGAGGCTGAAACGATCGAAGGGCTTTTCCACGAGACAGGAAATGGGAGTTTGAAAATGTATTCCAGCATGAGTGACGCGTATGTTATTGTCGGGAGACTGGCGAACGAACATCCGGTGTGCAGGTAAACGAGCACAGGGAGGCGGAGACGCGTGGAAGATGATTGCACGCGCGTTAGTTCCCAGAAAAATTTCAGTCAAGCCCACCGGGAGACACTGACGTGCCTGGTAATAGCGTTAACAGCGCTGGAAAGTCAAATTCGATACAATACGAATAAGCAAGATGAATAATGACGAGGACGAGGGCTGGAGAATTAAAACGATTCGTTCTGGCTTCGATGATTTTATGTAGACTGTTATATTCTTCGCAATAAAAAGTTAAGCACAATAAAAAAAGTACTCGTGAATAAATTCCTTTTACTGTTACATTTTTCAAAAAATTCTTAACTCGTGTTATAAAAATTCATACAAAGAAGACAGACGCGAGAAGATGAAATAGGCTGTCTTGCGACGTATAAACACGAAAACTTCGCGTTGAAATAATATATTCCACGGAAGGTATTCTTCTAACCCCTGCGCTCGCCCTTTAAATTTCATTAAAGTTCTCAAGCGCTCAACCCTGGGGTCTTGTCAGTAATAATTATAAACGAATAAACAGAAAATAGAGCTTCCAAGCCGCAACTTACTTTTCATTTATGCACTTCCAGCTTACACGCGAACGTTAAAATTACCATATATTCAGAAACCGCAAAGTTCCAGCCTCTAAAAATTTCTCAAGTCTTGTCCGTCTTTCTCGATCCTTTTGCTTCGGCAAATAATTATTCTTGCAAAAGCACGCACCTCGCGCTTATATACGTTTATTCGCTGTTTATTCGCGAGACGAAAGTAGAGGGCAGGTGAGAAAAGTTAGCTCTAAGTGCGTCACTTTTCGAGGAAGCGGCGTCTCTTAATCGTCTCGGGACGAAAAGGTGCAAAGACGCGAGTCAGCCAAACTTCGAAATGAAAATTGACGGAGAAAGGCGAAAATATGTGACCACGGAAGGATCTTAACACCTGCTTTCGCCAGCGACGAGGTCCCAAGGTGGCCACGATGGACTTAAACGAAATTAAAAGTACGACGTGCTTTTTTTTTCTCTCTTCTCCAGTCTCTGCTCGACGGTCTGCCGGAGAAACTTGTTCGTCCACGCCGCTTCTATTGAAGTTTTTTTTTACATCCGTCGAGATAATCTGGCTTAATTAATTTAATTCCGGAGGAGAGGCGCAGCCAGGGCCGTTTCTCCTCGACCTGATTCTCTATCTGCCACGCCACGAAACTATGGCAACCGGTTCGTTAACGAACGTTTTATTATGCGAAATACAGCTACCAGCGGATATCGAACACGCTATCGATACGACGAGCACGGATCGCGATTGGTATCTGCGTCTTGTAATTGCATGATCCACGCTTCGACGCTCTCCCATCTTCCATGGGATTAGGTTCTGATGCTTGTTGCGTAGAGAATGAGAGGTCGAATATCCACGGTTATTTCGTCGATGGATTTTAGAAAATGAATTCTTTTTACGCGTTAAGAACTCTTTTTGTTGGATAAGCGAGGATGGTGTGTGATTGAGAAGTTTGATTTCGTGAAATTTGAAACAATTGAATTTGATATAATTTATAGAGAGGAAAATTTAAGTTTCTGATAAATCATCGTATAAAACTGAGTTTTATAAATAAAATTATGTACTTTATATTATTATTTATACATATATACAGGAATTTTATGGTGTGTTTCAAATATCGTGCTGATTAAATTGAAGTTTCATTACGTCTCCTAGTCCTAATCGTCGATTCATCGATTACGATTTCCAATGTTCTAAATAATCGTTTTTTAAATTATCATAGCGCAATACAACCTTCCGTTCTTAGAATACAGGTAAATTGCCCAAAAATCACAGCTACGTAGAAACTTGCGAAGAAACCAGATACAAATTAATTGTCATTCGTTTCTGGTTTTCGCAATTTAATTCACTCCTCGGTTTTAAGTTGACACGGTAATAGACGATCGATATATTGATAACACAAACGAGTAAATTGGCAAACTCTCTTATTGAAAATGAAAGAAAAAAAAAATAAGAAATAATATTTCTGGAAACGATGTGCAGCACATGTAGCATTTTTTACATTCATCGCAAGATGTAAAACTGACGCAAGAGACGGGATAGAAAAATTTGACTATAAAAATCCTCCGGTTCGCCGATCTAAAATTTATATCGTCCACAAGACGATCCTGCAGTTATAACTAGAACGGAAAAGAGAAAAAGGAAAAAGAAAAAGGAAGAACCAGACGGAGAAAGATGATATGTTGCTCGTCTTTCGAGCATTTAATACCCAAGCGGAACCAACTGGCTTATCGACCAGCGAGAGATCGGCATCGTTTCACTACACAAATCGTCAAGTTTCCATGGGAATCGACAACCAGACAAGTTCGTTTGTTAGTTCGTTCGCGAAACTTTTCCGCAAGTTTCATGGACGTGGTCGCGATCGTGACTATTTCTTCGTTCCTTCTTTTAGCCCGAGGACTCTTTTTGACGAAGGAACTTCAGAATTCTTATATTCCAAGCTTTCATCCGTATATTCTCTTCTATTCCCAATTATATAAAAATGTAATACAATTAATTATATCTCGTTCTTAATTCGATCTTTATTAGATGCAATTTTATCGGACGAAAGTAAAACCTTCAATACGTATGTACAGACGAATTAAGGAAAAAAGCATGAATTTATGCATAGTACGTTTGACTCAAGTACTTCTATTTGATCTCTCTCATTGACCTAATCGCCTACAACTTTATCGGTCTGTGACTTTATAATTGGTCGATCGATGGTTGAAAACATTTTACGTATCGAGGTACTCTTTCTATCAATTCTAAATTAGAAAATAAACGAACTTCTGATCGCGTTACGTATGACCTATTATCTGTTTACAGAATAAACGATGGCGCTATAAAATTTGTAGCTTGAAACTTCCATAAAAATAGCCAATGAAATACTGTATTTTATTAACTCACTGAATGAAACGAAAAAAAGAGTTCACCGTGATATATGAGTTTGTTCGCGTAAAATTTGTCACGAAATTGACGCAACACCCTATACATACGGTGCAACAGGGTATGCTCTGTTCGATCGACTGTCACAAGCCTAATTGCAATATCGTCAGGGGGTTGGCATTCGGGGTTGGCATTAAAGTGGAATTCCGTTCCGATTGGCTACGACGCTCAAGCGACATTTATAGATACATACACGTCTCCCTTCCTGTTTCACTTTTAATCCATCACCCTTTAATCTTTCGCTTTACCAGTTTATCCTGGAAGCATTTCGGAAATAAAAATTTCTGAAAATTTCTCCACGATATCCACCGCATCGAACCGAATTAATATCTAACGCGAATTTAATTAAAGACGAATTCTCGTTCAACTGAATTCTGACTTTCAAAATAATATATAGTTTCTAATGGAAAGGAACGAAACCTCGTCTGTTAATAAATTATTTTATACTTTTTGCAAAATTCGAGCGAAGCAGGTGCCTTATAGTTTCGTAACGATCGTTATCGTTCCACGATAAGATATAATTTACAACCGTAGTACGCGATTTATAAAAATCTACCTCCACCGAGAAATGAAATGAAATCGTCATTTGCAGTTTGCAAGATACAGGTGATGCATCCATTGTACGCCAGACTATGACCATTAATATATCAGTGATTAATAGCTCCGTTAAAACCATTTCTCTCAATGATAAAGTACGATCTCTCCTTTATGAAACTTAATAAATCAAAAGGTACAAAGAAAATAAAATCGAACTCCTTCATAGATTTAATCACTGGTATAGGTAATATATCATATTTATGAAACTCCTATGCGTTAGAAATTCTTTCAATAATTAAACATTTTCATTTCAATGTTCTTTTAATAGAATTATACTGGAAATCTTATTATAGTGTCTAATATTTAGAAAACTCTAGCAAAACTACATTTTCTCATTTCCTTCCAATCCATAGACCATAATTCACAGATTTGTACAATATACATACTAATACGTAAATAGCATTTTAACGGAATTACGTTCGAATTTGTCATGTAACGTCTAATACTCGTGAAACTTCGACGAAAGTACCTTTTTTTCGTTCGTCCATTGGAATTGCAATTAATCCAAAGTGATGCAGAAATTTGTATACGTGAACGTTTGAGACAGAAACGCGAAATCTGCTTTTTCGCGCTAGCATTAATCGGATACGCGGGAACAAAGGGGTGAAGTTGCCGACAAGGGTGGAAAAAATTCATGTCCTGACTGCGAGCCAGAACGAACAATGAAACGTACATTAAACAAAGCCAATTTCTGGCCATCTTTGTTCGCAAACATTCGGATATCGCGTATTTAAAAACGAAGGTAATTCGACGTTTTTTGGCCACGATATTCTTCGTTCGTCGACCAGCTCGAACCGAGAAGCACGAGAAAGCTTGATAAGATCTCGACCCCGTTACGCGTCGCGTTAAGCCCTCGAAAAAATGTGATGGAAGATTCCCACTGCCACGAATGAATACCCGTTTTCGAACTACGAGATACACCAATTTTTCTCTTTGGGCCACTTGATGCCCGTGTGTGCGACCATTCGAAGAATTTACGGTAGTCAGAAAAAAGTCCTCGCCTTCGTTTCTTTTCAGTGATGAAGCTAGGTTGCGGAGATTTCTTTCACGCTCGAGAAATAAAATAGATTACGACTTGTGATATTTCTGTTTTTCAGAGTGGTACTATCTTTTTTAAATATTTGATCGTATTCTTTGCTCTGTTGGAACTTTTATGCGGAAGAACGAAGTCGAACGTTATCTTTGGATATCAAGCTTTTCTATCGATCTTTGAATACTAGTAATGTTGAGCGACCGAGTGTTAAAAAGACTAGAAGTTTCTGTATATTTTTATTCGCAGATATCTTGTAGAACATTCTATCTTAAAAGTCTGAATAATTTTTAAATATTTGATCGTATTCTTTGTTCTGTTGGAACTTTTATGCGGAAGAACGAAGTCGAACGTTATCTTTGGATATCAAGCTTTTCTATCGATCTTTGAATACTAGTAATATTGAGCGACCGAGTGTTAAAAAGACTAGAAGTTTCTGAATATTTTTATTCGCAGATATCTTGTAGAACATTCTATCTTAAAAGTCTGAATATTTTCTTTGAAGATTATCAGTTTCTAAAGATTCTTTCTTTTTTTTTTTTAGAAATTATGCGAGCATTTAAAAACCTATAATACGTCTTTATAACGTGTCTTTTATTTTATAAACTGTTCATGTATGCAGGAGTAGCGCGTTAATGCCATAAAAAGCTGCAGTCGTTTCAATACATAGACATTTTTGTTTCCTCGTCAAACATAATCCACAAAGGACAAACATCGATCGACATCGAATAATCTATTATCCTTTTGATTAAAAAATCCCATTATTCATGCATGTACTCTGAACGCGCGCCACGAAGGAAACTGCAAGCTATTGAAAAACTATAATTAAAATCACTTAACACACACCTCATTGGAAAATCGTGTTATCTTTAAAACGCGCACCCCTTTTATGTTTGACTTCGAGACCATTAAACGGAGACAATTTAAAAACAGCTGAAGGGGTGAGATAAAAATCGCGTTCGAACGTTTCTATTTGTAGCTTCTATCGTTTTATTTTATTTCTGGCTTCGATACTTTCCTGGTATTCACGTTTCTCTCCTTCGAAATGCAATTATAAGGAAACTTTGAAACGAGACAAATCAACTTTTGAAGTAGCATATGCTCAGATTGCGTAAAAGTAAACTTCACATTTGACGAAACTGTTAATTATTCAGAATCTAAACTTGATGAAACTCTTCATTATCTTCGTAAGCACGGAGAAACGTAAGTCTTAACTTTGGTCGCGTATTTTTCACATAAAATTCCAAAGAAAGAATATTCGATGCTTTCGATAAACGATATCAAAGAAATTCGATGAAAAGTCCGCTTTTCTCGAATAGCCTCGAAGGTTCTCCTGTCAGTGCTTTATACGATATAAGGAAGTGCAAACGAAAAGAAAATTCGTTTGCACGTGGCAAAAATTGCCCATCGAGTGGAAAATTTGAAAAATTGAAAAGCAAATTTTGCGGTGTGCCTAACATGTCGGCATGTGAAATTCGAAAGTACGAAAACTCGATATGGTCTCGATCCGATTACACATCACATCGGCTAAAACTTTTAGGATATGGGCTCTTGTGACTTGCTTGTGTTCCCCGGAGGGACAAAATCTACGCTAGAAAGCATTGCCCCTCTTTTTCGATAACCCCTTTTTCCTTCGGACAACGAAACTTCCCATCATCTCTTCGTACGGAAATCGAAGATCTTCCTCTTCGACTGATATTTGCTCGAAGTCAAAGAGACTGCTGGGAAAAGTTCGCTCTACCTTCGCCAATCGAGTCGCTGCTGGTCGAGGAACGAACAAAATTGGAGTTAAACTTGTTACTTAAATGGAAACGAAACGTGCAATTTGATTAACTTCTTGGCAAAATTTTAATTAGAAAATGATCGAACTGTTATGTTTTTAGTTTAATATTTTCGTAGCAAATGAAAGAGGAGTTGACGTATATTTATTGGAAATGTTTGGTAGAATCTTAGCAACTTGGCAATTGCAAAACTTGAGATACGTATCGCATTGAATAAAACTTTCATTGACACAATTTACATATATATGGAAAAACATGTGATACGAGGAAAGACAAGACTTGGTCTCTCTAATTTGGTCATTCGCTTGCGGTGCTAAATTCTAAATAATTTAAATAATCGATTATCGATTATCCAAGTATTTGTTGCGTGTCACACGATTTGCTTGTAACCATTTTTCTTTCAATGTATGTCGTTCTCTGTACGCTTAAGGTCCTCCTTACGTTCTAACCGAAATTTAAATTGCAAAGTGCACTTAAGACTTACACGAGAAATAACAGCATTCCCGTCCCTACTCCCGGTATTAGACTGGTAAACGCGCTCAAAAGATCGAACCCATTGGTTGAACATTCGATCCCTCGTCCCGTCGTACAACGGGACGAAACTGGGTTATTCAAACAGAGAACTACTAGACGCGATAAAAGGTAAATCTTATTTCTGAAAGCAAAAATATTATTTCTAGATCCCGACCGAGCCGTTATTTCTAGGATCGATATATGTAAGTTTTAGACCTGTGGATGGGTATTCGGCTTCATATGAAATATTTTTCTTCTCTTCTCGTAGACCGCCGTCGCAATCAGTTCTGCACGCAATAACAACATCACACTTTTTATTGGAACAACGGAGAAATTCAAATTAGAATGAGAGTTTCAATTAGAATTTGAAGCTGATGATTTGGAAGATAATAATTGCAAATAATAATTAATTTAATATATATTACTATTATCATAAATGGGCAGAATAACCGATATTTTGTTTGTTATCCGTGTTAAATGAACTGGACACGTGAACAAATTTTTCTCTTTCACGTACACCCAACTTTTTCTTCGTTTATAGTATTTAATTTAGCTTTTTACGTATAAGCACGGTAAATATTCATTCATCAAGCGTTTTAATTCATTCGGTAATAATTGGTACATTTAATTTCTCCTTTAATAAAAACGCACGAATTGCCTCGTAATTTAACGGCCGATTTTGTAAACCGTATTATCCGATTGTACGGTCAGTTCCAAATGATATTTAGACGCCAATAGCTACTTCATTAATATTTTAAAATATTACGGTAACTTTACGAGATCTCGCGTACGTTTTATAAATTTTGTACAATATGTAAAAATATACTCTGCCATTGCGGCACATGGCGAAATATAGGAACGCAAATGGTCGATTTCTGTTCCTTTTGTATCGTTAAATTATGAATTTGTCGAGCCTTATCTCGTCCAGATAAGCCGCTTATGCGAAACAAATATAAACGATAAATTTCCAAGTCACGCATTTAATCCATTGCTGATTCAGAATGGGAATTAGAAATACGTGCTCGTAAAATTGCCATGTTCGTCGTATCGTAATCGTAATGCAGCGACGTTATATACAGTGCAATATTTATATTGTTTTACTGTGTATAACGGTTGACGAAGTACCTAGATCATTTAAGGCTGAACAAAGCACAAGAGTGTAGCAATTCACTGCAAATATGAAATCGCTTTTTAATCTTCATTCTAGTCTTCTCTAAAAATTCAAATTATTTGAATTGAAGATAATTACCTTGGTCCGTTATCGCAGGAAAATGAGTTACTTTTAATTCTGCGATTATAGAAGTCGCTGGTTAAGGGACGACACGTGTAATAGTTTTAACTGTTCAGTTATAATTATTAGGCTTGAACAGGCAATAGCTTGAATAGATAATAGCGTGAGATATCACACAGTCATAAACTAGTTTGCAACATGATTAAATTAATTTACAATTCCGTATGGAAATAAATACAAGAACGAGAGAACTATTTCTATGATTTTCATTGCAGTCTGCGAATTTGATCGGGATTAGTTGTCAATTAATATTTGTAATCAAGATCATTCGATACGCGTAATAAAATACGGTAGTGTGCAGCTACAAGCATTGAATTTCACGGTTGATATAACGAAGGTAATGAAGCCACGGAATTGCGTGGAATGCAACTTGTGTATAAAATCTATTAACATAAAACCAAATTTGCTTGCGTTTTGCGCGAGAGAATAAGAGAAATGCTTGCAAATTAAACAGTGCGCCATACTCAATTTAATTTCGACGCATCGATAAAAGAAAATACAGGGAAATTCACGCAGGTTAGTGCGTTTGCTTTTTTAGAAGCCCGCTGTCACTGTGCCTGCATCGAACTGCGCTCAATTTCTCAGTCATTTTTTCGACTACAAAAAAAAAAAAAAAAAAAGAAAAAAAAATCGTTTACATCCATTCGTTAGCTTTCTCTGACAATTTGCAGAATAAAAATTGGAATCGGTTTTGACTTTTCACTGTAAGTTTTGAAAACACTGCATTTGCCATGGAAAGTATTTCTGGTATCAACAGCGGCGTATTCTCAATTCAAACATGAAACAGAAATATCGATCTTTCTAAAAAATACAATTTCGAATTAATTTTTTCCAGCAGTCTGCGAAGCTAAAAAGATACGCTTCTGGCGATTGGTCGAAAAGTGTCCCTTTAAATTTTTCATAATGGTAACTCGAAATACGCATTTTTCTGTTTGCGCAATAAATCAACTACAGATCTTTATGCTTGATAGCGCGAAAATACACAAAATGTATCGTAAATTAGGTGCTAAAAGTTGTTCGGAAACGTGTAAAATACCAACATGAGAATTTGCGAGGAAGTTACGGCAATTTAGTAATCGCGAATGACGCACGTGCATGTTATTCTATGTCGACCAGTGTGCAGTGGCGCATGCATTTCTCGAATTATTCCGTGGAAGCATTTACACTAATCGCTATTCCCAGGTAGTTCTCGTGAATTTCATCACAGAATACCATAATGGGATAAATGAGGCACCCAGTTAAATCGCCACAGATAGGCGTGCCAAACTACTTGTCCAAACGCAAGTTGAAACAAATGAAATCAGGATATCGATAATTTTCTCTGTGTTCAGATCCACACACACGCGTAACGTGTTTCTCATACTGTGATCATATCTGTATATGAATAGCACACGAAGAATTATACTTATTTCCTTCTTTCAATAGTAAAACAGAAAATTTTTCATTTACTATGAAATTTACTTCGTGTATAAATTACTCCTTATAGATTACTCGTTAAATGTAAAACGAAACAAGTAATTTAACTCTAAAATGTCTTTCACTCGGCACAAATCGATTCTCCGAATTCCGAAATCTGACTCTCAACTAACAATGGATGCTCTAGATACCAGAGATTACACGTTCAATGTCTTCCACTCGATCCTCATTCTACTTGTCATTCGCTCAAATTCTCACTTCCACGGAAACTTCCTTTTCGCTTGAGACGAGTCTGATATTACTAGTCGTACATTAAACTATAATATTTCTAATCGTTTCTATCCGCTCGTGTTTTACGCTTTGGAGTAACTCTAACGAAGAGACACCGCGTAGATTTTAACGCCGATCTCGCGCGTGCCCAGCGCGCGGCAGACGCGCCGAGATTCCGATCTTCAATTAGCCCTATATCAAGTCGCCTGCCTGTTTGTGATTTAAATACGATCGCATGTAGCAGCAGTAGTCGCCCGAACTCGATGCGATAAATTTATGACCGGTTTTTGGACTCGTCCTCGCCTACGTGTACCTTTCTGATTGGACGAATGGCTGTACCTTGTAAAATATAAGATCGAAAACGTCTCGTGCCACGGTAACGTGGCGTATTGTACACCTGCGTGTTGTTTTCTCATGATATTACGGTTTATTCGCTGTGTTTCAGGACGATTTCATGGATAAAGGCATAGGAAGCTAGAAAGTAGATGAACGAAGATCATATAAGATTGTAGTAATCCACGTAGTATAGCGTGTAAATTAACATAGTAGAGCGTGTAAATTAGGAAAAGAGGAAGAGACAGATAGAAAGAGCGATTTCTATACTTGAGAATCGGATTAATTTGTGCCGGGAATAGGATATGGAAGGAAAAGAAGAATAGAAATTTTGATCAGCTCGATCTCTAAAGAAACTCTTATGCGACGACAACGAACAAATGTACACTATGTACGTATGTATGTACGTATGTATGTGGGGAAATAGAATATAAAGTTTCAGAGAACACACGCAACTATGGAAGAAAGAGACTCGAATTCGGAATATGTGAACGGAGTAGATAGAGAACATTATGTAGGGGATGAAACTTAAACGCTTTAGGAATTGTTCTCGAGTATCACTAGGTAGATTACAATTTAGCTTCGAAGACGAGAACAGTGCTTAATTTTGACCTAATATCGTTGCATATTTTCCATATATTTCCATAGAATTTCTAGAGATTCAATTATGAACATGTAAATTGCTTCACAACCGAACTCATACATGCAAATGCATATGGGATAAAAAATTAATTTAATCGTGTAACAATATGCAAATGTCATGTAAATATATATAGATATATATGGATCTTCCTATTTCTGATATAGATATCGCTGATACATTTATCGTTTCAGACATGGATCAATTTAAAGTAGAATTACTTTATGAAAGTTACTTTGTTTGAATAATTTCAGCAACTTGCTGCGTGCACGTCGCGATTACTATGCAAATGAGAAACGAAATAGATCCGAACGTGAATTATCATATACAAATATCGGAATATGGGAGAAATTATGAGAACGATTAATCGAAACGCAACGGGAAAAATAAGAGGATCTCGTGACGTTGAATAAATTATTTATTTCTCCATGCGTTACGAGCACTTAACTCGACGAGCGAATTATCACGTTCGATGATGAGATTAAATTTTATTCGTTAGATCGCGAGTTTTCACTCTTCTTTGCTTCTTCTTTATTCTTTATGTTTCCAGGGAGCCAGCCTCGTTTCTCATTGAATATGAAAAGAATGGAAAATAGTTTACTAATAATTGAAGCACAAACGACCAATAGTCCAATAAGAATAGGACAGAAACGTTGAAAATTCAATATTCGATAAGTGAATATTTATATCGGGAAAATAAATTCTTGGAAAATCTACGCAATCGGGAATTCAATTCTCGAACGAATTATTTATAATACTTTTTTATCTATACCTATAACTACGAATCGAATTAATCGACGATTTAATCGCGCGAAGAATTTTGCTTTTCGATAGGTTTTTACAAAAGTGGATTTTTATTTATACATGTATCACTAATAATTCCATAAAACAAAATTATCGTTTGAAGTATCTACCTTTTTTTTAATTTCCCCAATTTCGTAGCGAATCAAATTTGTTAAATTCTATAAAAACAATCTGTCTGGCATTTTTGTTCTCGAATCACGTTTTAATATTTCTTTTTTAACACCTTCGGAAACATCCTCAAAGCTACAAAAATGAAAAAGCTCTAACAGGTTGAGCACTGCGCAATAATAATTCCCATAAAAAGTATAAAGCGTGTGAAAAGCGCAATTCGTAGATATATTTTCAAAGCGAAGATAAAAAAGATAAAGGAGCTCGGAAGCATAATTCTGACAAACACTTGAAAACGTAAAAGACTCTTGATGCATTTGTGAAAAATACCATCAAAATTAAAGAAGATAAAATAGAGTTCGGAAGTTCTGTGAATTACAAAATCTGAAAAGATCACGGAAAGGTTATTAAGGATTAAAGAGCTAAAAAAGAAAATTCCTCGAAGTTTGCTTCAAATACTTGTTCAACTCTTTTATCCTTACACTTAAACTTCCTAAAACTCCCCCATCTCAGATTCGAATTCCATTTCACCATTAATCGCAGAAATTTCAAGAAACGATGTTTGAAAGTGCCTCCATATGCCTTGCGAATCGTTCGCTTTCAGATTCCGATCTTCAATTAGCTGTTCATTAAGCGGCCGTATTCACGATATCTCTCGTCGTTAAGCACCTATAAACGAGCTAAACGAATATATAAGTAGATGCGGTTATGCTAATAAAAGCGTAGAGAGCACAGAAAGGGAAAACATCATACAAAAATACGGAGAGTAGGAACTTCGATGCACGCGAGTAAATCGAGATTCACGATTTTTCACTGTTAAACGAAGAAAGATTCTCTTCGGTATATTTCGATTACTGTATTTTCCATTTATGAGAAACGTTTTACTCTATTTATGAATAATTATCGAACACATTTGTTTCGTTGTGATTGCGCAACGAACAAATTTATTTTTACAAATAGGTATGTGAACATACCCGGAATCGTTTCAAGATCGTCGTCGTTTCACAGAAAGAACCAGCTTCTGTTAATGAATAATCACTCGAATTAAAAAATATACCGATTATATACCGCAAAATCATAACGATACCAAAATTCAAGATTTCGTTCCCAAAATGTCTCACGCTCCTAAAACGATTCTCGTATCTCTGAAAACGCTTCAACGATCTATACACATCGACCACGTTAAACAGTTCCCTAGTCAAACAAATAGCAAACAAAACTAAACGTAACCCTTACAGTTCCTTTTAATCAGACACATAAAATGAATCCAATTCTGATCTCACGCACTGTCGCTGTCTACGTACTTCTCACTTTCTCAATTACACGCGTTCAGGCCCTAAATTCCCTCAGCGAGAGGATCGTAACGCTGCCTCGAACCAAGCAAGTACGCTCTAAAGCAAGGCAAAACGTTTGCCTCGAATCTCGGCCAGGCAAATCGAGATTTCGATCTCTAATTAGCTTTACATCAAATGAACAGGCTTCTGCGAATTCAGTGCAACATTCAGTTGCAAGGACAGAACGTTCTCAAACGTTCGTTTCATTTCCGCCAGTCTCTTCTAATTCCTCCTTTTTCCCCACTTTATAAGATCGCGCAAAATTCTAGACTCGCGGTGTACTTTGTAATCGCGCCTTTCTCTATGTCGCGTCCTCTCGCTGCTACTGCTACGCTGGTGTGCGTGTGTTTGCGTTAATATCGTCGGCGCATTAATGTGTGTTGGTTTTGCGCCCCTATATGAATATGTATACGTCGACGTTGCGTAGGATTTATGCGAGGGTACACGATCCTCTTCCATCCCCATTTCCTGGTTCTCCGTCACTGTTCCCTCCGTTTATACGATAGCACCACTGTCACCGTTTGCATACGTTTTGGTGTTGGTAGCTTTTCGCGTGTGTATGCGCGAGCGTGCGTACGGATACGCGTACAGGGTGTACCGTTAGTCTTGGATAATATTTTAGTTACTTACGTCGATAGGAATAATCGTGTGAGCAGGAATCTTGTCAGTTGAGAACGACGAATATCGTGTTTCGTGATTTCTTTCCTCCCACGATATCATTTCTTTGGTTTTTAGATCCGATCATTTTCTGCGCTTTTCACCGTTACTGTTGGTATGAGGTATTTTTTATTTTTCCGTCGACGCGTTCTTCTATTCTGTGTGCAAAGGTAATTTAACATAACGAGTAACTTGAAATATAGTTTAATTTCGCAAAACTTAGCGTGGACAAAAAAGTCGAGGGAAGTGGGTTTGTTACAAAGAAAAGAAAAGAAGACAGAGTAGCCTGAACGGGACAAACGAGCGCGTATAAAACATAAGTTGCTGAATATTATTTTCGAAATAAAATTCAAGGAAATATTGGTGAAAATAGTTGAAACATTAGGAAATCCAGAGATAAACGAAACACCCTATATAGGCCTACATATGTGTACACGCGCTGCGTACAAACGTCGCTTCTCATGTTTCTGCATCTTCATCCAATAGCGGGCGAGACTGTCAGTATCCACGTGGAATGGTGACTTTGATTTGTAACTCGCATTCACCCTTGCAATCAGTGGATCGACCAATAGATGGACGGATGAAACATCTATATACCATGATCGGTGGATGATTAACAGTTTTCGACCGAAGCTGACATTGCTTATCTCTTTCCCTCTGATTCTCCAGCATGTAGGGAGAAGACGATTAGGATAATATTTCTGATGAGATTGGCGTGTGTGGTTGGCGGATGAGCGTTTCGAAGGGAACTAGGATACCTGGAGATGCTTTAGATAGGATTTTAGGATAATGGCTCAATGCTATCGTTTGATACGATACCTTCTGTGAAACGGTAGATCAAGAGGTTTTAGGTTGCAGGTTTCACCTATGTCTATTTTATAATCCAATCTTCTGTATAGTATACGTGCAACTGTATATCATATATATACATATACAGGTATTGCGAGTGTAACGACTATATCAAATCTCTATGAGAGCGTACGAGACGTGTATATATACAACGACAGTATAAAATTTACAAAGTTACTCGGGTTAATTAATCTTAAGAAAATATGGAGACGTTATTAAAATACACCAGCTACAGCCTATTTCGTGCGACACAATTACCAGCTTACATCGTGCTTGCAGATGTTTCAGCAAAAATTCTGCCCTTTCTCTAAATTCTTACTTACGCTACTATTTCACAGCGGAAACGAAAAACCATTCATGCGCGATATCTTCGAATCATCTTCGCGGTCCCAGATCCGCTATTTTCTTGAAGGTACAAGAGGACTCGTTTGCAAGCGGAAGTACACGGTATAGTAGCTGACGTATTTATCCGCGCGGAGAAACTGGCGCGTGTACACACACGTGTATGAGCACTTTAGATTAAAGCTCTCATCGAGCACTTTGTCCGTTGGGATGCTTCGGGAAACTCGATTAATTCCACGGCTCGAAAGGGATACACGACTTTTGCGGTGCTTCGGCCAAAGATAAAGCCAATGCTAAAGCGAGATTCTGGCTCGCGCGCCCGTTTGATTAAAGCCTCCCACAAACCCGATTACCTTTTTTTTGTACCTATAGATACGGAAGAACAAAGCAAAGTCACGAAAACGTTCAAACACTCGTAGAAACCTCTTATGAATATAATATCCGTGTTACACGAAGTATTTTTACATCTCATTAGCGCGAAGAGTTACGAGACTCGACTGTTATGGCTATATTGATTTAGTTTGATATCGATCTGAAGATATATATGTATCTAGAAATTATAAGGTACTTGGTACGAGCAAGCCAGTTAGTATCTGCCTTACTTATTATTATTGTTATTATGTAATCTTATTATTACAATCGACGATACCGTCGTCGAATTTGGTATTTTACCTTCTGCGAGGATATGGAAAAATAAATTGGAGAAAATAAAAAGTATAGTAAAAGTGAAGTTCAAAGAAGGAAAGAAGACCGAGTATAATAGGCAAAGTAAAGCAATAATTTGTATTTTACTATATTCTTCGTACTTTGAATTCGCTTCTTTTTTCACATTTCTTATTTTTCATACACGTTTGCGATCGTTGAAAATTCACGATAAATTCGCAGTTACGGTCGACAAAGATATTTCTCTGAAATTGGACGATCACAATGACGGGGCACTCGATCGCCTCGATTACAAATCGTTCAAAAGCGCAATCGCGCTCTCCAACAAAATGCAACGCAATAAGTGCATTTCGCTCCGATGATTATTCCCCTAATGATTGAAATCATCCGTATGCAGTGAAACATTTGAAACGCACGGTTTCAAGCGTTTTACAACCAGCTACGAACGTTTCATCGTCAAAACGAACAAGCGATCCCTGTACTTATTAAAACCAGCGCTGAACGACACGTTTTCAAAATTATTTCAACGAGCCATGCTGCGAAACAGCTAAGCTATAAATAATCACGTTTTGTACGATATCCATCTTAATTTCTGGGTTTATGCGAAAGAGCAACTAATTGACCCTTAACTGATGTGCATTCGTTTCTGAGACAAAATCGTGAAATATACGATTATAGAGAAAAACTTGAAGTTTGCAAGTCGTAACTATGAATGTTAATTTAATTGGAGATTATTAGGCATTTAGTATCGCGTGTTACGTGTACTCGAGGGAAAAATTAATATTCTAGTACGATATCTATAAATTCCGAGGTGGACTAGGAGGACGTACGTACTACGATATAATTCAAAATGATTAAAACAATCGACAGCAAGAAATTTCAGTTTTCAAGAATTGTACGCAAGTTTAAACAACTTCGATCGACTATTCTTCGAACTCTACTTGTTTAACTTACATATATTAAATTGATTTAAATAAAGTCATACGCTATGTATTCTTCTCTGTAGAAAAGTCTAATTGATATTATTTATCATTAAACGGTATGCAGAATGAGATCCCTTCCACAACAACTTACTCGTATCAGTTACTCGTTACAAACGTTCTAGGATACACGTAATATTTTACTAAGAAAACCATTTGCCCGTTTTATGGCGCGAAACCTGCATTTTCAAGCTTGACGATGTTAAACGGTTGATTAACCAGTTCTAGAAGCTAGAGGAGTAATTTAAAGAAGAGGCAGGGTGTAGATAGAAATCGAGGTATTCAGCGTTTAAATCGACTTCTCATCGAGAACGTCGTCGATTCGACCAGACACGGGCTACGTTCATTCGTCTCGTCTCGTCAAAGGGCGTACATAATTTTTTTTCTCTTCTTTCTTTTTTATTCAACGTCGAATTATTCTCCTCCATCGAGAGCCACGGCGGCCGGACGATACCAATTTGCCTGGGAATTTACTTTCCGTCGAACAAAAAGGTTCCCTTTCAGCCGTATCCGACGCGAATAAGAGAATACGGACGTTCCATAAAAATCGTACGTGAACTCCCATGGAATCGATGGACTCCCCCTCGTTCGAGTGGGTACTTCGTTTTAAAAGCTCCGCGGAGCGAAATTAGAACACGTCGAGACTGCCGGCAGAAAGGGAAAGAGTGGAAGCAGACGAGAAATTTCGTTGCTCGTTGCTGACTGAATCGCGGATTATTATGTATTTGCATCGTTGCTCCTCGATTTCGTGGCCTACTCGAACTTCGAGCCGAGCGGATTTTCCCTTTTTTTCCCGTTCCTCCACTTGTTCGTCGATGATGGTCGGGTAACAGGGGTTCTGCTCGAAATCGATCGAATTTGCGCCTGATACGTGCGATAATTTCAGATAATTTAGCTAACTGAAGGGTATCTGGAAATGCTGGAAGAAAACGCGGTAAAATCGATCGAATCGTTATTATTGAAACTGGGCTCTTCGTGTTCTTTCCGCGCGTTCGATGTATCGTCGAATTGTTACGCATCTTAGAATTTCAGCTTTTGTCGAGGCAAATCGAGTTCTTCGTGGACTTTGCCCGCTGCGTTCTTTCATAATTTCTACGTTTACGCAAATTGCTATGACACTGTTGTACGTTGAATTTCTATCCAACGAATTTAGTACTAAATTGCGATTAATAGATAGACAGGTGTAAAGAAATCAATAAACAACAACAAAGTCACGCGTCGTTCGAGAATTACCGGACGATAGAAATACCGAATTCTAAAAAATGATAATCCTTCTTGATTATGTCATAAACGCGGTCTAACGGCAAACTCTAACGCCGCTGTTTCGAAAATACCGAACAACGATATCTCTATGAAAATACACGATCGATGAAATTTCATTCGGTTATCCTTTCGCGCTAGGCCAGCTTGTATTAACATAAATTTCCATTGTCACGAGTTATTTACGACTCGATGCCGCTTCTGGCGTTCACGATTTATCCCCGTATCGAGCGAGCCGTTTAATAAATTTCGCTGCGCCGCTCGAACGGCCGCTTGTTCGCCTAAACGCAGCGCGATATCGCCGGAAAGGGAATCGAAACTGTTCTCTTTGATAACGTGCTATCTATTTACGGTGGATCCGAGCGACAAAAGCACCATTTTTGCGATATAATTCGCGCAGGAAGTCTGCCTCAGACGCCAGTTCCGCCACAATCCACTTTCCAAGCGAAATTTCGCCACGATGATGATTAACCGTCGACTAATTGACGCGTTATGGAGCAACAGGGAAATTAACCTCTGTTGCGAAATTATAATTTCCAGATCAATTTCGGTATATACCGTCCGTTTGTTTGACTTTGAGTTTACGCTCGGAAAATTATTAAAAAGGGAAAATTGCCTTCACGGATTGTGTGCGTTTTAGATTAGTTTCCCTTTCTCCTTATTTTATACGCAGAACGAAAGAACGAAACTTTCCTTTGTGTGTTCGTGTTACGCGCAAAAGTGAGAAAATTCAGACCACTTGGTATAATAGTTAGACTATCGATATTGCCGCGAAGAAATATAGAACTACGGGTGAATCGATAATCACAGGTCCCGTATATATTATTATTCGAAGTATACGAAAAGTATACACGACGGAAATAGTTCGAACGATCGCAATTGATCTATCCATTTTATTCGTCCAAGTTCTTCGTCGATATCGTATCGATAAAAAGATCTATAGTTTCATGCTTATCGATTAAAATGACTAAAGAGTTTGCACGAATAATTTCAACAACAGATTCGAAGAGTGCTTTCCCACGGCACGATCATCTCCGATATTCAATAACCCCGTTAGCCGTGACAGAAATTCTTCGCCGAAAATATGATTCGCGCACTTTTCGGTCGCATAAAAAAGAGGCAGCCGCGTGCTCTGCATAAATTCGACGCCGCCGTCGCCAGGATTCTCGCGATTATTTTTGTCCCGGGGAGCTAATAGAAGGCGAATAAAGTTTCCCGTGAAAGTCCCTGGAACAAAATTTCATTTCACAGTCCGTCGTCCAACTCCGGCAAATATTATCGTAAATTTTCAAGCCCCTTGCCGACCTCCATATGTATCACCTGCGCGACTCTCCGTCTTTTTCTCTTCGTCTTCGTCCTCCGTCTCTTTCGTCTACACATCGTGAGAATATTTCTCACCCGTGGACCGATAAATCAATCTAGCCCATTCGACACGTTGGTCATCAATAACTACGGTGCTTAGACTTTTTCTTCCAGGCTCCGACAACGGAATATCGAAAGCGTGTTCTGCAAGAGAACAATGCGCTTCTAACCCACCGCTATGCTCTTTTTTCTTTACCTTTCCTTCTGATTTCTCCTCGTTTCCTTCGTTTCGCTCGATGACAAAAATCATATTGTTTCTCTTTTTATTAGAACGAGAAAACTCGCTACACCGCACGTTATCGATCGATGCGTACGATGATTGAACTTGTCAAAATCGCGTTACGTAGTCGCGTTTGTAGAATATATCGTAAAATTCCGAGAGATATTAGCAGAATGTTTCAGAATGTTTTGAGGAAACTTTACGGAAATCTGTATGCTTATGAATATTAGAATAACGTGGTACGAGTAGAAACCTGTTTCGCTTATTTTTCATTTTTTGTTTCCTTTTTTGCAGATATTTTTTAGCTTGCTGTTGTAACATCGTGAAAGTGTCGTTGCGTAGTATCGAACAGCCATGTACAAAGATACGCGCAACGCCGTAAAACTCGCGAACCGCCGCCATTTAATGACCCGGAACAACGTTGCACCCGGTTGCAGCGGCTCGTTTATTTTCCACGACCGAGGGGAACGAAGGAGCTTGGGACGGGAAATCGGCGGCGTTTCCGGTTCTCGTTTTTATGCGGACAGTCGAAGGAGAAGCTGCTTACGGAAATCGAGTCGCCAGATTTACGTCTGAAAACGTAATTATTCGAGGGTTGTTCCGCGTTTATTCCGTATTCTGATTTCTACTACATCGGCATAGCAAATTTTTTCACGCTGAAATTACAGTGGACGAGAAATTGCGTAAGTTCTGTCCCTTTCTCGTTTTCTTCTTTCTTCTTTCGCAAATAGTACGATTAAATATTACAATAGAACCAGCTCAAAAGTCTTAAATTCACCGGTAATTTCTTTCCTAAAACGGTCGCATCTAAGTGAGCGAGTTCGATCGACAGAATTTCGTCTTAGAAGTTCGGGCAGCAGCTAAAATTTCCTTTCGATAACTAGAATTCCACTACAGGTTAATTTTTCCTCGACAGAACTCTTTGCGAGGTAAATCACTCAGGGAAAATCAACGATTCATAAACCTTGTTCTCGAAAGCAACGAAAGTAGCGTACTAGCCAGAGCATTGAGATTTGAATTCCTCTTAATAATGCTGGAACAAATTCAATCCGTACAAGCACACGTGCAACATCGAGAGCAAAGCGACCACGAGGTAACGTTGTTAGCGCAACGAAGGAAGCGAAGAGCTTCTCCCAAGCGAACCGTCCGAATTGTCGCTAATCGGATACGCTTTCAGGAGGAGAGTCGGCCGATATCGAGCCATTCGCCTCCCTCGCAGCTAACTCCCATGGGAAAGTACGTCAATTTCCGCTCGCGATGGCGATTCGTCGAAATCCCACACGGCGATGCTTAGAAACTGCTGCTCCAGCCGATGTCCGGAAATTTATCCTCCGCCTTCGTTCTTTCCTCCACGTTTACCTTTCTTTCTCCTATTCTCCGTTTTCGCCTGCAGTTTCGCGAGTCTCTAGATATTATAGATATTTTCAGATACAACAGGACCAGCTTGTCCTGGCCGATGAGACTGTTCTCGAGATAGGAGGAAGATAGAGGAAGCATCGAGAAGAGAGGTTCCAGATCGTCGAAATTGAGATAGTATTTTCAACGCTAACGTTATTGTAAATTACTTCTTTCGAGAATTAGGTCGTTTCTTCCTTCCAGTAATCTCATTCCGCATTGAGACTTCGAGTTTCGTTCGAAGCATTCAGATGTTATTTATCTATCGTCGTTATCGCATCTTCGCTGTAAATGTGCAAAGGCTATAGAACTAAAAGTATTCTAACCATTTGTCGCTGTGGACGAGAGATATCGTCGCGCGCAGTTGAGGAAATATGCACGTTGAGCGTTTGCGTTATAAAAGCTAAAACTTTATTTAAATACAACAAAATTCTTTGTCAATATCCAAGAAAACGTGATTTGATTTATATAATTGCATGGTGTGCTATCTTTCGAAACATTCGCCTATATGCAAAGCCGGTTTAGCAGAACGAGAAGCACAATAGCACGATAATTCTTCTTGCACGTTTGATTTTCCAATTGGAACGTACCACACGGTCTTTACTTCTTCCTGTTCACAAAGAATATATAAAGAGCTTGTAGATTCGTCTGCTAATACCATTGAAAGACTGAAATTCGTTCCGACTCGACCATCGTCCCACACCACGAGTTTACGTTAAACGGAAGATGAGATTTCATCGCGAAAGATCTGTAATTTTCTTTCGTCAAACGCATAATATCGTTTAGTTTACTATACCCATGCGTAAATAAGCGTAAGATTATCGCTCAGAAAAATAGACGAACGTAAACCGCTTGAAAATAAGTGTCCCGAAACTGCGAACAGATTCGGACAGATATATCTGCCCGTCGTCCGCGAAGGGCTAAAACTATCTGTCTAATAGCATAAAATGATAGAAATGTAATAATCCTTGTTGATCGTACAACGACTAAGCTTTCGTCTACTCTACTTTCACCTGCTCTGTCAAGTCCAATTAATCAATTCCGTAGAATTTTTCTCGTCCCAAATAACACTTTCTCGACAGCAATCTCGCCTGAACTGCTCGAACCAGTCAAAAACAGCGACCGGTTCCTGTAAGTGTATTAAAAGATACCTTCGCTAGATAAAGCTGGAATTAACAAGTGGGAAGGATGAGCGTGTTCGCGGTGATCGTCTGGGGGTTTCATTAAAATCGGCGAGTCACAGTTCTGGCCGCTTAAAAGTTCGCCCCGCGAAGCGTAGACGATAATTGCAATCGTGCGATGGCTCGTTCCGATTGGCAAAGTAGATAGGGATCAGAGCTGTAGCTCGCGAGCTGCAGGCTATTACGCCGTAATTCCGTTTAAGATGGCGCCACGGAGATACGATATATCCAGGCCAGACGAAACGAAAGCGCGACCGGGCGACAATTTTGCTCCGAGAAATCGAAGGAAATTCGACGACGAGGAACGCGCGAGGATTACGAGAGATTAATCGACGACGACGACGACGACGACGCGACGACACCGGGACGCGATTATGCAACTCAAAGAAGTCGCACCTCTTCGTCTCTTCGAAGGCCGCGCCGCGAACTCATCTCGAACGATCCTTTGTGCGGGGAAACTAAATTCTGCGGCCAACGGAGAAACCCTATTCTTCCTTTTTCCTCGCGAAGCTGTAACGATTCGTTGATAGCTCTGTCTTGATGTTTTTGCGCCTTGCAGGAGGGATCATTGGTTTATTCATTTTGTAGTTACGGTTTTACTTTTTTGCGGCGACCAGATTTATTCCTTTGCGATGTTTCGCAAAATTTCGTTCTTTCAGCGCTCTTGTTTCCACAGCGGTCCTATGGTAACAGATTTAGAATTACGAAAGGGAATATCGCGGGTACTAGGACGCTCGCTGATCTCATGTAAAATGTAGTAATCGGTACAGACTTTGGTTGTTCGTTGTTCCACGATATCAGGGAATTATTTTTTATATCCTGTTATGTGTTCATATCCAGAGTATATCTGCGGAGTATGTATTTTATGAATTTAGAGATTTAGTGTTTAGTATTTCAGTAGCGGAAGCGCGTGTTTCATGAATTTCGAAATTTAATTTAGTTTTTACGTTGGAAACGCCTCTCGTATTTGTTGCCAGTCCTGTTGTTTCGTGATTAATCTTTTTAGTTACGCTTTTATACGTTAAACCTTTGTGAATACGCCTGTATCATGATTTTTCGGGATTTACTATATCGAAGAGATTTTTTTTATCCGTCTCCCGTGTACAGTATTTAATTTATAAATTTAGTTATATTTCCGAGTAAAATGCTATTACACGTGGAAATTGGAAAAAATGGGAAAACCTTTTTTCTCTATGATTTAAAAAGTGTATTTTTTAATTACGCTTCGATGCGTTGACTTTTAGATTCGCGTAAGACGTTCTTTTTAGTTAAGTTTATTGTACTCTTTGTTATACTTTGTTATACTGTGTTCTCCTTGGTTGCGTTCAAAAATAATTTCGCCCAATTGTTCTTGTTTTCGTGCGAAAGTTAAGTAGATATTGTCGTTTACTAATTAGTGTAATCGGGTTATACCCGCAGTGAAATAAAACAGGGGATTAATTAAAATTATGAATAGTTAATAAAACGAGGACACGTCTCGAAGTACAGTCACTTTTCTGGCACGATCTTCTCATTAGCTCTACTTTATACAATTCCGTATTCATTAATTTATCACATCAAAAATTTGTTTCGTTAGCGATTGTCTAGTGAACAATGCGAATAAAAGATTTACCAGCGAAATGTCAGTTTATTTTTACAATTCAAAACAAGAATCTACCTTTCTACATGCACGATATACATAAAAACGCGTATCGTTAAAAATTCATGAAAAGGTTTCTGCCCTCCAACTACAATAAATTTTATCCCGATACGCCAATACGTTCAAAAAGTTTTCAGCATTTGAAAACTTAACTTTGCCTAATCATAATGCTCACATCTCCTCCCCTGTCTCCTGAACTCTTTAATTATGTATCTACCGTACCAGATCTCCCTCGCTAATCCATTCCGAATCAATCAGCCAAAACTATTATAAAACACTCGAACCATAGCGTGTCAGTGGAACCATTCACCGCGAAACTTTATCGAATTTTGTCTCTCGCAAACCCGATTCCCTCCTTTAATTGCTTCGCTTTTCAATACAAAATACAAGCACGGTTAACAAACGTTAACTTGGAGGATTGTGAATTTCACGATTGACTTGCCGGTGATCGTGATATGCTGTCTGCACGACTGAAAGGGTTTGCTGCGTGCGTGTGTGTGTGTGTGTGGGAGGCAGCCACGAGGCCGGAACACGGTCGAACGTAATTTGCAAACTTCGAGACACTCCGATTCCGATTTCGATTGAGATTCTAAAGCCGGCGGGCACAAACAGTCAAGAGGAACCACATGAGCGCGCATCCCATGTGTACCGTTCGTACCGTGGCTCTCGTTCGACCCAGTTTACGATGTCTCCGCGCTAAGAAGATAATTCCGGGCCGGAGCGAGCGCCGAACGAACCTCTGAAACGGTAATCACGATCGTAGCGAATCAAGGTCGAGCGAGACTCCGTAGGGAACACGCGTTTACCGTAATTATACAGGGCTGTACGAGCCTCGAAACGAGGGAAACTTTATGCGCAGGGATTTTCGGAGGTTCTGTGAAATTTTTGTCATGAGGTGGTCGCTCGAGATACGATTCTCGGCGCTCGGAGAGAAATTTTATTTATTTCTTTTTTTTTTTTTTTTTTGTTCGTTGGAGTTTGCGTTAATTTTCTAAGCAATTCGTTCAACTTTCGTATGAAAATGTACGAAGAGAATAGAAAAATTATCGGGTGAAAGTATTTTTGGATCGTGTTATATTATGATATATTTAATGGACGTTTGCGTCAATCGTTGGAGCATTTCAATTTTTGCACGAAAGTGCGCGAAGACAAGTGACGGAACGTATTTATTAAAAGTACTTGTCTCGTAGATACCATTAAACCTCAAAGATTATGATAAACGAGGTACGTGTAAATCTTTGAGAACGAAATTGAACAACATACCTACAGTAATTGACAATCTTAATTTTCATTAAAACATTTATAACATAGCACGAACCAGCTGAAAGACCTACATTGTCATTTTTGCAAATCGATAGAGCGCTGTTTTCGATTTCCATTAGCGTGTTTCACGCTCGAATGGTTTTTCAAATTCCCGAAACGCGTGTGTTCACCGAGAAAT
The DNA here is from genome assembly GCA_014737475.1 of Bombus confusus. Lineage (NCBI taxonomy): Eukaryota > Metazoa > Arthropoda > Insecta > Hymenoptera > Apidae > Bombus > Bombus confusus. Next base: position 1,873,567 of record JACXIV010000100.1, read on the forward strand.
AAACGAAAAACAACAAACGGCTGCACCGTTGTTTCGTTTCATAGAATTCATCTGCAAATTAAGAATACCATCGACTTCCGGCGATAAAGTGCATGCACGCGTTCCTCGTCGTTTATGATTGAAGGCAATTCATGGAATTCGGCCGATTCGCTTGATTCCAACTAATTACTGGCTGAAATTCCATCGGCCGCGTATCCTCTGCTCCATGAGAATGTTTTTCATGGGTCTCGACGCGTTTTACAGCGAACCACGCGCGCTTGGTACTTTCGGTTCGATTTTAATCATATTAAATTCGAAGCTACCGGCAGCTCTTTCAGCCGCCATTAATATTGACAAAGAGTCCCGGAATTTCATATTACACGTCCCTGTTTCCACGAGTGTGCATCCATTCTCCGGTGAATATCGTTGTCGTTGCTATAAAATTGAACACTGCCGTGCGAAATACGTCTATTGTGCATACATCTCTTAACACTCATTAGCTGAGTACATTAGAATCCCTAGGGTGCTTTCTTTCTCTGAGGAGAAGAATTTGTCGGAAAAAATGCCAATCTCCGGCTGTATATCTATGGAAACTATCTATGGTCGAATCGATGATCGAATGTTTGATGTACAACCATATCGAAGATTCCACGATTTTTTACTTATGATCATATTGTTTTAAATATTCTATCTTTTAAATAGTTTACACCACATAATAGTCGTTTTGTAATAAGAATAACTTGGGAAATTGGGAAATAAAGATCGATTTCTGCTTAGTAATACTTTTGCCAATTTCTTATCATATTTTCAATTTTCTCATCCCTTTTCCTCTTCGTCGTCAATTATTCTCCGTTTAATTAAAATTCAAAGCTCACGAACGTCTTTAGTACTCCAAATCCAATATACGAGACGTTCGTTATGTACCTGTTGCATATATTAATTGCCGAATTACAAATCAAATTACAACGAATCTAGTCCGAAGGAAAAATTCGATTACAGATGCCGCAAATTTTCAAATCAATGATCATCATCTCTGAAAAGCTACAAATATCAAAAATGTTATTTTACCGCTGCGGAAAGAGGCATTTCTATCGGTACAGAAAATTACCGGATTACTAGCGGGTGACCAATACACAGGGACGAGCAACACGAAAGACAATGCCAAACCCGATGCCACGTTGGACCCCTTTCCTTTATGGTTCACCTTGCCCTTTGCCGCTTTTGTCGAGCGTACACGCTTCCGCGAGCAAGAAAGTGATTTTCTGCCGCGATAAACGTGATTTCTAAGACACGCTGCCTTTACCGTGCAATCAGAGGATCGGTTGAACGACCGACAGACGCCTTTTGATGTCGAATCACTGCCAACGTCCCTTCTACTGGCTCATCTTTCCGCCACTCTCGAGTGGATTTCACGCGACGAACCGCTCTCTACATGTGCCTATCGCGTTCACGCGCCATCCTTGTTTCTAAAATCTTCGATTCCTTCGTAAATCGTAGCTACCTGGTGTTGTAGTTGCATTTGAGTAAAGAAAGTAGTAGAGTTCCTCGTATCAGCGAATAATCGTGATTTTCTTGATTTCTATTAATAAATAATAATACGTAACGTTATAATATCTACAATAGATCATAATTATAATTTAAAATTTAAGAAACTTTTTTTTGGAAGAATTTTATATTTTATCAGGTATAGTTTATGTTGTAGTCACGTTGCAGTGGGATACAATTATCAGCTAAAGTTTGGATAATAATTTTTCATTAACTAAATTAATTTTAGTTAAACGTACGCTATCAATTAGTCGAAGTAGCTGCAAAAATCTTTCAACAGAAGCGTTGAATTTCTTTTAAACTATGTAGTATATCTTAACTTCTAGAAACAATTGATAATCCTATGAGGACCTCGAGGCGTAGATGTTGACACAAAATGAATTTGTACCAAACAAGTCCGAAAAGTGATTTTCGTCCCTTTAACGTACAATAACATGCGCTGGGGAAAACAGTCTCAGTTTGTACTTTCTCGCCGCTATCATAGGGGACTTTTAATAAAGGTACTTCAACGTTTTTACGTTGGTACATTCACGGCGTATAAACTGACCTCTTCTTTGCACTCGTGCCTGGTGTTTAAAGAGATACCTTTGCGCTTCTGGCAGTATTTTTCTACTTTGCATTTTTAGCCAGCATTGTGCCTGAACAAACGAAACGAGCAACGAGCTTTTTGCGAATTTTTAGAAAACTCCAACCTTTGTGAATAGGTTGAAAATCAAATAAAAATACAAGATAATGCGCCAGATCATTCTTACGGTTGTTTCAGAGAACGGCAGAAAACAAACTAGAGCAATATATTTAACAGAAAAAATGTAGCAAAACGTACATGGACAATATGGATTTTTCACGTTATCTAAATGTGAACGCAAAAATATAGAAAATATTGAAAGCGGAAGAAAGAGAGAACGTTCTTTCAAGTTTAAATTTTCCACTTGCATTTTATCGTGATAAAAACATAAAAGGAATACGAACCTTGAGAAACGAAAGTAACGAGGAATTTCATTTCTAAAAATATATATATATATATTGTGCGTGAATTTGCATAATCATCCCAACACTCTTTCATGTGATTTCTCATTGTTTATGAATTTACACTATCTCCATCATCCTCTGCGGAATTTACAGGACTAGCATTATTATTAAAGAATCTAACAAAAAACTAAATTATCCGCATCAAATAAAACTTCTACAGCGCAACCACTGTTCGTCCCCCCAGCAAAGACTCACCAAAGCGAATACACGTCGTCACTCGACTGATCTTTACCATCGAAAACGGCGAAGATGAAGAAAGAGAAAGAAGAAGATGATGAAAATACCTCGGTTGGGCGACGTTGGAGCACCTGCCCCACGAGGAACTCGACGATAACCACTCGGGTTACGCGGGTGAAGGAACTCGAGGTCTGTGTAACGTCCGATGAAATATCGTAAATCACGGAACTCGTTGTGTCTGCGAAGTTTTCATAGACGGTCGATTCGACCAGCCCTCTCCAGTAACACCCAACCACCCCCAGGTTTCACCTCTTTCCGCGTCTCATTCTCATTACGAAGTTCCCGGTCATCAAATTTTATTAGCCCCGCTTCAAGGGTTCGCCTTACTTCTAACTCAATATCGTAGATTTGTAGTCTCGGTTTAACTACCCTCGTTTCTTTCACCTTTCTCTCTTATGCTCGCGCATATACGTTCTCCCTTCGCCTCTTCTCCGTCCTTCTTTTCGCTTGTACTTTCTCGGGGGTCTCAGTAAGAAGGCCAAGATGTAAGCACGGCGAGCTCCAGCGACTTTGAAAGCAGCAATAATTTCGTGCTCCACGGCCGAGAACTAATTTCCACCGGGTCTGAAGGCGGCTCTGGTGGACGGGGGATCAAGCCAGATGAAGAAGGGTGGACTCACCAACGCCTCCTTTCGTCCTTCACCTCTGATTCTCTCCTCTACTTTCTTTTTCTCATCCGTCTTCTTCTTTTTGCTTTCTTCTAAGTAGTTCGTTTTCTCTCGCGCCTTTTTACCGCCCGACAATGGCCAACCAGCTCCACCTGCTGTACCTGGTCGCGAACCGTCGCACCCGGTACGGTTAGGTCGAAGCTGCCTGATTCCGCGGAAAGGCGCTACAGCGATTGCGACGGCCGAGTCGTGGAATTTCCGCTCGTCGGATTAACCGATGCCTCGATGAGCACTGATCGTTGATTGACACATCTATCGTGTAAGTTATTTACCATGAGCACAATTGGGGAAGTAGAAGCTATAGGCATATAGATCTCTTACGTTCTTAGTTCATCTGCTGTTCTATCAGTTCGAAAGAACTTCTTTTTGTTAGTTTGGTTTACAATTTGGAAGTTTCGATGATTGAAAATGTCAGTTTTCCATTAGTGCATAACGATTTCTAAAAATCGATTCAATCGTATCGTAATTAATGTAATGCACGCAGCTACGATTCCTATAAAGGACAAAATCAGTGCAGATTGATTTATCCTTTGAAATATTTGCGTTATCTACGCGTTATAGGTTATAGGAATATTTAATGGCAATTCGATAAATGAGGTTCTATTATTTATGTTCACAAAGTACTATTGCACCTAATATCCACTACTATCGTCATAGTTACTACTATTGGCCATGTTCCTACAAACTCCCGCTAGTGTCACGGCTGGCTGATTATATCCTAACCAACTCCACTGTTAGTAGCGTCCGCCCCTGTGTGCCAGTGTAAACGATGGCTGACTGATACGGCCAGTTTCTACTGCGTTGGTAATCGCCCGCAATATTAACATTCTGTTTGTCTAGGGCATCGTATTACTACATTCTTGATAATTATACGCTCAAGTTGTTTATATCCCATTCTTATTACGAAGCGTAGAATAAGATTATCCCTTTCCTATGCAATTTTGCGATAAAAATAAAATTTGCCAATATCGTCAAATTATCAGTCATTCAATGAACATTAATCTGACAGTTCTTCAAAATAATTTATCCGTACATAATATGTAATACGTGATTGCTTTAACGAAAACGTTGAAATAAAAATAACGATATATCGCATAATATATAATTTTATCGCGAAAAGTTCGAGCTATATGTTTCACAAAATTAAAGAAAGTTCTAACGAATCAATTCAAAGGAAAGAACAATTCCAATAATATTTCCAACCATTCCATCACGTGTATCATTAATTCTCCATTGAAAGCTAAGTGCCTTATAACACGCGGAAACAACAGAAACCATTTCGTACAATTCTCCATCGACCTTATAGTTTTCCAATAATTACACTTGGCGATAGATCGTGGAAGAAACGTCACAACAAACGTGGAACGACGTTACTAAAGAATTTTTCGCAACGACTATAATCCCTAATCTGTCTCTGAACTGATCTAATTCCTTCATTCCAGTTATCGGAGTCACTGTACCGAGCCGGACAAATTGAAGCTCGTGAATGACGTATAAAAATTAATGAGGGTGCAGTTAGAGGTCGCGTAACATCGCTCGGCGATCAGGCAGATCAACGTAATCCTCTTATGTCGCTGGATCTTCAGATCCACGTTGACCGGACTCATCCAAGAGAGCCGCTATTCCCTAAGCCTTTAAACCTATCTCAGACGAACCAATATCGGACCAATTTCAAGAAAACGGTGTCACGATATACATACATCTATGTATACATATATACAGACGCGTAGGCAAGCTTGCGAACTATATTACAGTAAACGGGATGATAAATAGATGGAAAAGATACTTTCGCGTGAAGATTTCCTTTTCTTTTCGTTTCTTTGATATCGTAACTCAGCTCGTTTGTATAATCGAATAAACATTATGAGCCAGGTTTCACCGACTACAAATTATGAATTACCAACTTGTTAAATATATTTCGTGGAACGAGCTTGATTAAAAATGGACGAAGTTTTAACTTTTTCGATGTATGACAATTGGAACTGAATTGTAAAAATATGTATTTTTAATATACAGATTCGAGCAATATTTAGTATATTTTTTGTTATTTCCGCCATGTTATTTCAGCTGAGCGAAATGCGAAGTATATGCACGCTTACCTTTTGCTGTTGCGTCTGTGTCGGTTCTGTGGCGAGCAGTTGCTTCAAGGCCGGATGTCCGTGTCCATTCGGTGTCGACGTTGCACCTGGTGTGCTGGGCGTGCTGGGATTGCTCCCTGGAGTGTTTGGTGTATGCGGGCCCGTAGTTGGACTGCTAGGACTCACGCTTTCATTCACCTTGCTACCGGCATGATGATTCTCCGTGTGCCTCCTCAGACTCCTCGCGTCGCAATACGACTTGCCACATCCTTCCGCCTTGCATTCGTACGGCTTCTTGTTTCGATGCGTTAGCATATGTCCGTTCCTGGAAAATAACACAGGATAAGAATTATTTTGAAGTTCGAAGAATTCTTATAGCAAATTTTTATAACAAGAGAAAGAAACTCTTTCTGGAATAGTTGTTTTACGATTTGCAAAATGATAAATCTTTAGCGAAATTCTTTGATACCGCTTTTCGACACGATAATACGTACCAACAAGTATCTTCCTTCTAATTAACAATACCAAAAATACGTAATTGAACGCAGTAGTAAAAGATTAATAGGCAGCCGGCGATATTATCTACAAAGCCACATTCTGCAAGAAACATGGGATTCCTGTCACGTATCACCGAGATCAGACCAACACTCTGCCAAAGCGTTTCATAATCCACCACCGATATACAAGAAACATTCAAGAGAACTCGATCATCCGGCGCCCTAATCGCGCGTAGAAAATTATGTCGGTCCAATTAAGTCCCTATCTGTATGGAGGATCGTTGAACTCCGGAAATCCTGTACAGCGAGTTACGCGGCGATCTTGGCATCGAGTTATCTGCGAGGCAGATCTAAGCTTACCTGCGACGTGACAATCTTACGACCGTTTCTCTGTGCTAAAGACTGATCTCTCCAGGCCATTTATCTGATAACCATAGTGCGGAACGCCATCGATAATGCCAAACGCATCGACTCGGTAATGCCGTGAAATCTTTCAATGAATATACCGACTATTGTCATGTTAATAATATTCGAATACATAATACAGGGCGAGGGGCTAATCGTAGTACGTATCGTGATCGCGATCGTATACGTATATCATACATGTATTTCAAAAACGTGAGCTTTTTGGGAGGACAATCTTCTCTACTAGAAACTATAATATCTTCAATAAACAAATGTTGCTACCTTATTCATCAAACACTTCAACGCTATTTATACTTTATTAAACAAGTTTCAGTCGTTCACTAGTTTACCATTTTAGATCATTCTTATTTATACTATAGGCCACATCCCTATAACCCCTGTTACTCTAAAAAAAAAAAAAAAAAAATAAAAAAAAATAAAAAGACAAAAAGAGTGCGATAACAAGAAAAAGACGGAGAAAGTGCAACAAGTTGGCCATGTGGCTGACGAATAAAGGGCATCTTTACTACCCCCATGAATCGTCTGATACGTTCGTCTCCCATGATAGTTGGCCCTATAATTGCATTAATCCAGCAACGAGGTACACGGTGGAAACGACATCGTTAAGCGCCATTGTCTAGTCGTAACTATAATCTAGAGATTGGAGATTTAACGCGGATAAAACAGCCAGTAAGTACGAGGGTAAATCGTCGATCTGTATCACTGGCGGCGCTATGCTTGCTCTCGTTGTCGCCATCGATACGAACCACTATGCTGGATCCGATTTCTCTGGACAAATATTTGCCTGGAATATCAATCGCGACGACCGAGCCGAGAGGGAGACGACTCTGACGGAGTATTTTTTAGATTACTCGATTAATTTGCATCGTCGCGTCGTTGCGTGGAAAACGTAAACGAAAACGATTTCGAAGCAAACGACAATCGGATATTTCGTCTCGCTAAGAGACTATTTTAGGAATTTACTTAACCGTTAATGTTGACTTTTTAAATCACGGACGAAGTGACATTTTCATTCGGCGGTGCTTTCTACGGTTCAATCTGTGAAAGTACCATCTTTTCCTTTTTGTCGTTTATGGAATCCTCTCGACGTTAAATATCAAAGGTTTTAATTAGTAAATTAGTAAAGAAGCACGGAGATGGGCAAAGTTCTTTTAAATGTTGTTTGCTGTTTAAGGAGATCGTTGGGCTCGTCGAAAAAATGTTACCTTTAACCTTTCGCCTACGCGACAACCTTTAATTTTTTAAGAGTGAACCACTTGCTTCTTCTGTTAAGAGCAAAGGCAAGAATACTTGGAGCTTTACAAATAAAAAATGAAGCGCGCACCTCAATTAGGAATTGTATAGAAATATGCGACGTGAGAAACATTTATATTATTCTTGGTTCTCGTGGCAATTGGAAGAAACAAGAAATTTTAAGAAGACTCTTATTTTCCAATGCAACGCTTCTTTTTTATCAGGTTCCGCGTTTCATTTTCATAGCCATCAAATTTTTGTAATCGTATGAAAATACTACCAAATGATACGAAACTCAATATCCTTGGACTTATTTGATTACTACATAAATGTTGTAATAAATGAAATGGTACACAAATATCTTGTATAATCGCTATGCATAACACACATCGTACGATATACTCGTACATATGAAATTTTCCTATAGCAAGGAATCAAATACTTTTGCGAGTCACTGTATATGTAACAGAAGGTTCATCGAGTGAATCTATCCATTTCAATGTATTCCAACTAGCTATTCTCGTGTCGCAACCCTTTCTCCCTTCTTGTGAAACTTTAATGAGCCCTGGAACATTGTCCACGTCTCGTATCTTTCAACACAGAGAGGATTCTCTTGTGGATCGCGCTAAGAAGTGGCCAGAGCATAGCACGGATGACATCGTTTCCAGTAAATTTTCCAACAGTCCACCGAGGTCATTCTCCCTCTCTCTCTCTCTCCCTCTCTCTCTCTCTCTCTCTCTCTCTCTCTCTCTCTCTATTGGCCCAAGTTTTATAGTCCATCGATATACGAACGAGCTCTCTTAAATTCTATCGCAGGATGAACTTCCAACTGGGCAGGGTTTAATTTGTAAAAGCTAATTCGTTCAACTTTAACGTATTTCCTTTCTGATCCGCACACAGTTCACGCATACGCACACGCACAGACACGTTGAATCCCGTGGGAATCTGCATCCATCCGGGAATCGATCGACCTATTCTTGCGACTATTCGTTGTTAAGTGGTGGAAGAGAAAAGCAAATAGCTATTTGCAAAGATATTGGAAGAGTAAGAGACGGGGTGAACAAACAGTAGAGTAATTTATTTCGTAATTTTCTCATTCGCTTTGATATATAGCGCAACGGAAAGTGTAATCTGAATAATTAGATTTTGTAATTTATGGAGCGATTAATTTTGTTTGATACTTCATTCGTCCGCGTAGATCAACTGTTAAAGCTGTAGCAAGATTTTGATTCGCATTTCAAATATACAACGGGTAATCTAAAACTTCAAAATATTAATAAAATTAATCTACGTGAATCATAATTTAATCTTAAACAAATCTTGAATTTACTCAACGAGTACTATGCTTACTGAGAGTTGTTGGCGTTTATTGAAATTTTCTACAAAGAAATTATAATTTCTCTTTGCACGCGCAAGTCATTCTCGGAGTTAATTTTGGCAGATAATTAATAGTTTAACGAATCGATGATATTTCTTACGAATCACTACGTACGTAACATTATTTTGCTTCAAAAACCATTACACAGACCACGAACTAACATTGATTAATTTTTCGTTGATTCGAAATAAACTTAGGTTTGCCCGTGAAGAAGATAAGAGCGTGAAAGATGGAAGATGTATACTTCCATAATTTCTTTCGTTCTAGTTCCTTTTCTCTCGGATCCACGGCGAAACGTTTTTAGCTCGACGAGGGGAAAGGAAAATGTACGAACAAAGACCGTATTGAAGACGTCGAAGCAGGAAAGGAAAGCTTCGTTGTTGAAGGAGAAACAAAAGAACGAGAGTTCTGCGGATCCTTTTTTTCCTTTAATGACGATGTACCCTTTAAAGAGCCACGTTGAAACTATATTTCTAAAGTAGAATCGATCGCCGTATCAATTTTTCAGGCTAATGATGCCCCCGGATAATTAGCGCAAATCTTACAAGCAAAATATTCGACTCTTTCAAATTGAAATAGAAAGGCGAACGTTCGTCGTCTCTTTTATTTCAAGTTACGTAAAAAATTTAACCGTTTACATTCCACCTACTTTGCATACGAATCGGCGACAAAGGAAAGGAAAGGATAGTGCTTCCTCTGAAAACGAGCCATGGCTCTTGTTTAAAAAAATCCCTCTTGCAACGCGGATCCGATGCAAACATGAGAAACAACTCAACAATGAAAACACCAAGGCTTTTATGACAGCTTATTCCCCTTGAAATACAACGCGCTACGTTAAAACGGGGTTACATAGACGCGCAAGAGTTCGCCATTTATATCCTAACTTTAGACATCCTGCTCGATCAATTGTATTAACGCGACGCGAGTGTGTACCGATTAGAATATTTTATTTCGCTGAAAATGCGAGGTAGTAAATTATACTTTATTTTAAGAGTCGATGACAAATGGTTGCGAACGGTGTGACGTGGTAATTATTAAACTTTAAGTTACAAAAATATGTGGACTATATATAAGGAGCAAAACTGTCCGAAGTTAGAATATTTGGAAAGTAAAATAAACTTTCATTCGGTTTTGTTCGTAGATATATAAATGAATTGTGCATAAATATCCGCGGTCTAATTATTCCAACGAATTAACACAGGGTCGAATACAATTATCCATCGCGAAGAATCGCAATATCCTATTATAGAACGAGGGAGAAGTCTTCCATTTGCGATCTCAACTCCCAGCAATTTATTTATCTACCACGCATTTCATCTTTCATTCGGACTTTCAAATATAATCAACCAGTGTCTCTTTTCAATAAATCCAATTTCATTCTTAATTTTCCGTAGATTCTCCTCCATAACCTCCGTTTATAGAACGACACTACGATGTCACGCCTCTGTTCGCTGTTTCACAGACATTAGAAGAGCGACTACGTAACAAAACAAAATACACAGAGATCGCTGGACAAAAGAATTCCTCGGACGACCCTATCACCGTAAAACATCTCCGATATCCAGCCTTCTCTCTAAAATCATCCAACGAACTCTCTAAACCCGAACAAATTTCCCACGCGAAAATTCCCTGCTGGATTCAGCTGTCGGGATCGAAGATTAAATTCGCGCCAATTATCAACTCTCCATTAATTCCAGCAATGACAGAGAGACGGCAGTAGGGACTAGGTTCCACTAAAGAGGAAGCACTATCGAGTTCGCGGAGGCTGTTTCCCCCGGTCTATTTTCTTTCATTTCACGGGGTCAGAGCATCCTTAATGCGAGGCGGACGAGACGGAAGCGGAGGAACAAAGGGGGTATCGACGATATCGAGGTGGGAAAGCAAGTCCTCTTTACAAGCGGAAGACCGAAGAAACGACCAGGCTCTCTGCCTGCTGGCTGCATTGGCAACGACTCTTTCTGAATCCCACTCTCCCCGTCCCTTCACCCTCGCCAGCTCCAAGTTGTCGCAAATCCCTTTCGGACCGAGAGACTGCCCTCCGCTCTTTCTATGTACAGGGTGTCCCAGGAGGAAATCGAAGAACTTTGTCAGAATGCTTGGTGGGTTATTCCGAATGGAAAAAGGTCAGAGTACACTGTACGAATATTTGGTCCATTCGGCTTTGGTTCGTTTCAACAAATAAATCCTACATATATAATTGGAATAGAGAAATAGAGGAAAATTCCGATCTTTCTTTACTGGTACATAGCAAAAGTGTCCAGAGTGACAGTTGCTCGATTCATATTTGTTTTACGTTTTCCTTTTTGTTAAATTCATCCAGCCATAAACGCCTAATAACGTGAAATTAGAGGCAATAGAGTTGCTTCTTTCTTTTTTCTTTTTTGTATTTCGTAATTTTATTATAATCTTTGAAGAAAGCTTCAAGTGTCTCGTACTTGTACGTATAACTATCGTCATAGTTTGGCCGTTAAACTCTGGGACACTCTGTATATATATTATATATATTTTTCTCTCTTTATGTATACAGTATATATGTAGCCTGGCTCCCGAAGAAGAGCTCTCGAAGAGAATACCTCTCGAGGTATAAGCGCTTCCTTTCGTCTTTCCTCATTTCAAGCGGCACCGTCGCCGTTCGAACACGGGAAAAGGACTACGTGGATTTACTTCGATAACAGAGATACGCCGTAGAACTTACAATGGCGCGTCCGCTCGCTCGGCAAGAAAGGGTTGAACAGGCACGAGAGAGAAGGGTGGCAAGGCTATGCTCGCTGGACCGAGTCTGGAAACGCAGCTTTCTCCTCGCAGGAGAATAAGAATTTCCGGAGATGTTGCGCTTCGAGTGTCTCTCTCTCTCTTTCTTTTTTTTTTTTTTTTTAGATTTCAATTAAGCGACTCTGGAACGTTTTTCCTTGGATAGGGGAGGAAAGAGTCGTCGTTGGATTTGCCTGTTGGCGTGATTAACGTTGTAGGTTGCTTTGAAACGGCTCGTGTTATCTGAGAATTTGGTATTCGGTGGTTGCTTCTCTTCTTCTTCTTCTTTTTTTTTTTTTTTTTTTTTTTTTTTTTTTTTTTTTTTGTTTTGCTTGTTTGGTGTATGGATTTTTGAACGGTTGAGTGTGTGAGAAGTTTTCTAATTATAAAATTGTTACATTGTTTGCTAAAAGAATGTTAGTATCGCGCGGTTCAAATCAAAGTTATAGCTCGATGCGAAAGCTTTTAACCCCTGGCTTATAATATCGAGCCATACTTGTGACAGAGATTATAATTCCGATTGAATGAGGCCAGTTTATATTCTCTTTCCTAACAAACTTTACTTTCGACTCTAACTTTAGTTCCCATTCTTCGAACTGGAGATTATTAGATACAAATTGTATAGAATATTTCGATATTCTGCCATCTGACAACGTCGCGCTCACTTAAGTTGCTATTCAAGAGATCATAAGCCAAAGGCTCAATAGCGACTTAACTTTCTCGGTAAATTCTGTTACTGTAGATTATTATAATAAACTGTAGACGCATAGGAAACTAAAAGCGATTCTCTCGAATTAATTAAGAAAAATTAATAATTTTCGACACTGTATATATCTTTTCCCTTTAGCGTATTTAAGTATCCGATAAAGGCACAAATATGTCCAATCTACCGATTCGATTATTTTATATTTATTCTATGATTTCTATAATACATATATTAATAACCTTAATATCGTAAGCGTAATTCTACAATGACAATAAATAAAAATTGCATGCAAATAAATTCCACGAAACGCCATTATAAAAATTCTCTGGAATATTTCAAGTTATAAAACGATGTATCCCAGTTTCGAAGTTTCATAGAACTCTATCGTGTGTATGCGTGTGAATTAAAGTATTTCGCAACCTCTTTTCGCCGACGGGTACACACACGAACAGTTTATTTATACGGGAGGAAATCAAAAATGTGCAAAATAGAGAACAGTTGCAGTTGCGAAGCTGGCAGCGAAGGAAGGAAAGCCCGTCGGCGTTGTTCCTTTATATTTCCTTTTACCAGTTTAATTACCGCTGCGTGAAACAACGAATTCTATACAAATTCTATGTAGCGTCCACGAAATAAGAGGCTTTCGAGGGATAACAGGAAACAGGTTAAGTACTCGCAGATTCTTTCTTTCCTCTCCAGTGTACCGTTGCCTAAAGTCGAACGGCAAACGCTTGTTTGGAATGTTTTTGATAATAAGAGCACGCAAATCACGGGAGAGCCGTGGCGCTTAGTACGAGCGAAAAACAAACGAGAGAACGAGGAAATTGTTGCGTCTGGCCTATAGTAAGTATAAAGAATCTACGTTTTCTGCGCCTACCTTTGGGTAAAATTGAGGAAAATGAAAAGTGAAAATTCTTTGCGGAAGAAGATTCCGTGACGAGTTAAATGTGACAGAATTGGAATTTTCTAATCTTTTTAAACGTTTCGAATACGTTCAGATAGTTGTATTTTTTGTAGAAAAGATGTTAACTTTGTGGCTTTTTTCAAATTAAAAAAAAAATCTTATGCGTACTATGAAAAATTAACGAGTAGTCTGGTATTATTAAAATTATAAAATTATAAAAATCAAAGATACCATATTGCAGAATTACTGTATTTAATGTACTTTCATCGAAATGATTGTATTTACTTAATTCCCCTTTGAATTGGAATGTATAGAGAAATGTATGGACTAGCCACGTTTTAATGAAAGTAAATTAAAAAACCGAATATTAAGATTAAAACAAGAAAATGAGAAATAAGATCATACGTTGTTTACGAGTTATTACAACGATTCAGAAGCAAAAATAATTGATTGCGTTAATTTGCAGGAAATACGGGTATGCGCTGTTTGGTCTGATAAAAGATTCCAAACGAAGTAGATTTAGTCGAAGAAAAATCGCCCGCCGCTATGAAATGGAAAATTAATCGAGAAAGAAAGGTGTGTTTTCATCCTTTTTCTTGTGAACAATTTCCCGATAGCTCTACAAACGCGTTACGTGATCTAGAAGCCGCTCTTTCCCTCTATTATATAATGATGAGAGGAGAACAAAAAGAAGTTGAAGGGCTAGATAACAGAAAGTACCAGCATAAAGTGTAATTCGATGCTTATTAGTTCGTGCAAATGGAATTAAATTACGCTCGATCATGGGAGCATTACTTTTATTTCCTGATCAGCCGTCAAACTTCCTCTGAACGATGAGAGCTCTAATCACGTTTGCTCTGAGGATGCCTATCTCCGCACTTTTCCAGGTTGTCAGTAATTCGAGGCTCGTCTAAACGTCACAAAACATTTTAATGACAAGGAAAACTATAGACAGTCTCCTATTTCTGCTTTTTCTATCGAATCGATCTCGAGCTTTTTGGCTCGATTTTTCTTTCTTCTTTAATTAGAACATCGAACACCATGAGATGAAAATCAAGATACTTATATACCTACAAGTATCCAACAACGACGACATTTGTCTATCTTTCCAATTTAGATAATAGTCTTTATGTTCTACGAGCCTATCGTTTGTGTGTTTGTATTCGTGTATTTTATTATTTAAGACAAAGTTTCGAAGAATTCTGACTTCAATCTTGTTAAATGGTATCATCTTGTTGTATACTTATGATACTCCATGATATTCCATTTCGGTAAATTTTTGCGGATATTTAAAAATCGTCTCCCAATTGACTATAGCGCTACAAAATATTAACAAAGAGAAATTGTGAGAAAGAATAATCGTGCGTCTCGGTCTGATGACTGAGAATACAATTATACACGACGTAGTAAGCGTCAGAAAATTGAACACTATGCTTGAATGCTTACATACGTATTCGATTGCCATTCGAATAATTTATCAGGGTATTCAAATTGTTATGAATTAATATCAATATCATTGCTTAACAATGGTACATGTATTTGCAACGAGCAGAATTTTACAAAGAGATAAAAGAAAAAAATAACAAGGATTCTTGCACGCGAGAAAAACACGAGAGACAACAGGCAAGGTTCCTTTCGCCCTCGATTAATTAGTCGATTTTCCTTATGCAATGGGAGTTTCTTAGCAGACCCGCGCTGCAAGAAAATTCTTTGCTAAATACTTGAAAGGCAAGAGACTTCAAAGAGGTATTTCAGTCACGACAATTGCGATATTACATCCAGCCGGTTGAAATATTACGTAAAAAGCAGGCAGGACGTAATTTTTTTCTCTTCACTGAACCTAGGAAAATTTTCAGCTCGATGAGCACGAATTAAACTTCACGCTGAACTCGCGGGACAAGAATCTCGAAGTGCAATTATACTTAATTTTCATACGTAATAAACTGTACGGCGTGGGGAAAAAATAGAAGGAAAATGTTTATTTTAACAACAAACAATTTCCACTTTTTGGCTTGTAAAAATTTAATAAGAGGCATCCACAGTGAAGCAGGAACGTTTGTTGTGAATAATAAAAACTTTAATTTGACAAGAAATAAAAATGTGTTAAGCAACAACCACTAAAATATGAAAGTTCCTCGGTAATTCTATTCTTCGTATTACCAACATTACTTTTTTCGAAACGAAACATTTCTCTCAGTAGAAAATTCGAACGACATTCTACTTTTATGTAAAAATTCAAACCGAACTTTCAGAATTTCAGTGTCATCAAAGACACTTAGGAAATCAGAATTGTCGCCATTATCAAAGATACTTCAAAATTCAACATAAATTCGCACAATAAAGTCGCCTCGCTATCGAAATATCTTGATAATTTTTTTATCAGATTATTATTTATATCAGATTAATCGTTTTGTTGCCCACTTGCTCCACTTGCGAACCGTATCGACAGGCTTAATGCCAATTTTATCGATCCGGAATACGAATCATCGAGGATCTTATTTTCTGCCATTCGAAAAGCTAGAATTCGCGGGCTAGCAATACCTTGGTTACCGGCAAAGTTTAAAAGGATTCGTAGGGAGGGAAAACACAATTCTTTACGATTCCGTACGTGCAGAGTTAGGTACTTAAGTCCCTCATCTCTGCGAGATATCCGAGGTTAAAGGGATTTCAATAAAAACAGGAAACAGGCCAAGGACTTTTTCGCTGATCGGATAAAGTCGTCCACATCGTTTACTCGAATCCCGGCATATGCTTTCTTGAAAACGAGTTTCCAAGTAACCGACCAGGAAATTTTATGGACGCAAGCCAAATGGAATGCCCGCATGGGCCAATGTTTTTTGCCCAGCTATTCTTGCCATCGTGTGCAACTTGTTAGGATCGATAAAAAAAATCGTTGGATTCTGGAATCGTGGCTCCTTTGGTAGTTTGGAATTGACGAATGAGTCGTTTGAAGTGGAAATCGATGACCGATAAACTGAACTTCGTCGCGATCTTCGAGTCTACGTATCGATTTTCCTCGCGTTCAAAGAAACAGATGGCACGAATTGAAAGTAGCATAAAGTAAGATAACTCACGCGATCCAACTGTCAAACTTTCAAATATTCCATCCAAAGGTAGCGGCATATTTAAAGAAAATTCTGCAATTGAATATCGATAACAGGGAATTCTCCGTTGGATTTTCAGGCGAGAAGCAAGCGAGCAACAAATTCCAAGATAATTGATGTTGAATCTCAGGCCACGGAAGAAACTCGAAAAAGGAACAATCAGCGAGACGATACCTTTGGACAAAGCAACAACAACAAAAAGAGGGAAAAAATTCTGGGAACCATGGATGAAACGAAAGTAATTCTAAGGGTTGTTCGTCAGCTCGTATTGAGCCGAGTGTTGAGCGACCCTATCGAATAAAATACGTATATAAAACGAAGGCGACACGGCGGAAAGGCCGAGGAAAAGAAAAATACGGTCTACTGGAAGTGGATCCAGTGCACGTAGCACAGACGGAATCAAGCACAAAAGAGGATTGTGCCGATTTCGACGAGAGTACAAAGATAAACTTTCGTACGTCCCAGTTACAAAGGATTCTTATTAAGTACGTGATAATTGAAATTACTACAAAAATGATCGATACTTCTTTGTCGTGACGTGTCATCTAGTATTACTAATTTACTTATGTCATTCAGAATTTACATTGTTGCGTCTAATAAAATTATTCGCCTCTAAAATACGTTCTTTTTCTCGATTTTTTCCAGACAATCCTATTTTAAAACAATTGACGAAGAAACAAAAAAAAAAGTATGAAACAATTAGTTCAATGAACTTGCTGCAACTAAGATGCTACATGAATCAATGAAGGTTATCTTAATAGCAGAATCAATGTGCGTAATATTAACAGCAAAGTTTCCTTAAGAATAACAAACTCGTATCCAAAGAAATTCACAACGAGACCTCGGTCAAACAGCCAAAAACGAACGAATAGAAATCCTAAATACGAGAAGCAACATTTCCATGAGATATCAATAAGTTCTCGACAAAGTATTCAACGGATCGCTAGTAATACTGCAAAGCCGAGTTGAACGTGACAGAGAGAGAGAGAGAAAAAAGGCACGAGATGCCGGAGAAAAAGGAAAACTATACCGAGTGGAAACGTGGACGAAGATACGTGGCGAATTTCGAATGAGAAGGAAGAAGAACCGTTGAGAAGGTAGAAGAAACGGAGGGAAGATTTGTAGATCCGTCTACGCAAAAGGTAATACAAGTCTAACTCCTTCCGACCAACCAACAAGTCTGACCAAGGCTAGCAACCGTTGCTGCCACTATTGATTCCGCTTTATTTCTTTTTCCGTTCTCGAGAAGAATAGAATCTTCAATTCTCGCGATCCTGCGATCCTGCAAAGTCTTTCTCCTTTCACGCCATTGCCCACGTTCCACGCCTTTCGACTGTTCGCAACTTTGACTCACGATCAGCGAGGAATAATCATTTCGAAATGTTTCTTTGATTCGACCGATGCGAGAGAACGTATTGAAGTCGACCTTTGAAATTTTATTCCGCGATACGGCGAAGAGTTAAAAATTATGAAACGCGATAGTTTGGAAAATCGAGATTAAATAATCAAAGGAACCGGAGATTCGTAATTTGGAGAATGCGAAGATGAAAATATTTAGAAATTGAAAAATCCGATGATTCGGAGATTCTGAAACTGGAACGTTAAAAAATTCAGACGTCTAAAATAACACACTCCACCGTGTGCAACTGTAAACGGTAAGAAGCAACATCGATACACCAAGTTGCCGAACCTTTTTACCGCAGTTCAAATCGGCATTCAACTAGCACCAATCGCAAGCAGCGTGGCTCGGAACAAAAGGCGAGCTTTCCTCTTGAAATCCGGCCTAGAGAGCAAGCTGCACTCCAGTCGTGGCCCACTCGTGCGTTGCCTCGAATCGCATATCAGAAACAATCCTCTCGTCGAGTGTACAAAGCACCAAAACAGCTATTCCATAATATTATGTAATGCACAAGCCTTAGGAAGCCTCATTCTCTACCAGAATAGCGTCTATTCGTTGAGAAGCTTTGGTGGACGTAAACAAAAAGCTTCGGTTTTTAGATAGAAACGTTTTGTTCAAAGACTCATTGAGGATTCACTATCGATGAAAGAAGGAAAGAAGCAAAGTTTTATTTCCTTTTGAGAATTGAAGAAAAGATGTAGAGAAAAAATACTGCTCCAATGACCTTGATACGCGTACGTATATCATAGAAGTGGCGATTTATTAACATTGTTTGTTAAGAAGTTACCGAAGGAAAAGCTTTAAAAAATGTGGCACTTATTTTGAATAATACAGAACACGTGTAGAATTTTTATTTTATAAGTATTTCAATTCGCTACGCTACAATTTCGATGTAATTCTACGATTTTATTGTAGAACCGACCGACATTGATTCCTCGTAAATCCTGCGCTATTTATACCTTGAACTTAAACCGTACGGTGTTATAAATCTGCTAAGAAAATATTTTTTTCAAGAAGAATTACGGATATGTCATCGCATCGTTGTAAAAGCGTAAAATCTAAAATTACCGCCAAACTTATCGCTTTTTATTAATTTTATCACGACGAACGATTGAACTGGAAGAGATGGCACAAGTGTTGGTTAATTGACGCGGAAAAGGGGCGAATGGTGTGCATCTATACTCACAAGTGGTCCTGCCGCTTGAACGCCTTGCCGCACATCGTGCACACGTATTTCCTCTCATCGCTGTGCGTCAGCTTGTGCTTCGTGAGCGCCGATGCGTTGTTGAACACCTTCCCGCAGACCTGCAGACAGAAACCGTGCTACGTGTCAGCGCGTCTTTGTGCCGATGCTCCATCCCTGACAATCGGCTTAATTGGCTATTTACGCTTTCAAGGTTACACGATTTTTCGCTCTTACGTGCTAAATATTTGCTTACAAAAGTATTCGGACATATTTTATCAATGTATTACGCGTGTCAGAGAAAACAGATTGGTTCTAAACTTTATCGATTTAATCATGGCAGTCGTGTCTCGTCACAGAGCTAGTCCTATTTAATTAGTAAATAATACTTAATATAAATCCTATTTAATTGACTTATCCAATTAATATCAATTAACCTATGATATATTATAAATCAGATATAATATGAATTATACAGAACGTTGTACATACGTATCAAGTGGAGTAGTGAAATCTTACATTTCCGTTGAAACTTTTTCGCGCGTATTTACGTGAAAAATCAAACTGACTTTTAATAAAATGACTTTTCACGAGCCATTCGAAATCGTTGACAAACAGGGAAAATGTAATTTCAGTAAACCTATATTTGGCCATTAGCATTACGCGGAACACGTTTTCAGAACCGTCTAACATTTGACACATGTTACTGCCAAACGTGCGAATGTGCTTGACGTAGACAGCGCTGCTGTATGCTCGCGTACACACATTTCCTAGCATCCATTAATGACTGCGTTCTAAAAATACACCCGGTTTCCTGTGTTTTTTACGCTACAAAACAAATATACACAGTCGCGCTTCTATTTCCCTCCGTTTTCCACCGGACAACCTTTGCTTGAAACATTACAAAAATATTTGAACGTAAAACGTATGAAACAGACCTTCGCGACAACAATTTAAACGAAAATGCTTGTGTATATTCAAAACTCATTTCGATAATTTAGAATTTCTGTAATATTAATCGGTGGATTAATTTAATTATTAAACCGCGAACGTGTTAATGTACATTTATCCTTTCATGTTACGAACGAGTAAATAGAAATTTGTTTCGTCAATTGAACGCTATACGAGGTATTTTACTCTCTTGCATGTTATTATTGTCTTTTAAATATCCCACAAACGTATAATCATCCACGGTGTAACGATCGAAAAATCGTTAAAAAGTCAATCAGGTCATCGAAACATTAGCAAACCACGAGCCACCATTAATTTTTGCCATTTATAAATCTTCATAATGGATCTTCACTTAATAATCCACGACACGATTCTGACCATAGCTCGAAAGCTAGTAATTTAGTCCAAATCATATATTCTACAAATAGATTTGCGGTCTTCTATGAATAACTTTACAATCTCCGCCACGTTCCACCTAAAATTTCCTATTGATCTCTTCGTACAAGTTCTACGTCTACTTTAATGTCGACAATTAAAGTTCCGGTATCATTTTGCTATCTATTCCTTTCTCGCTAAAAGAAAAAAATTATATCTTATTTTTTTAACGCCTCGTTCAACCCTTCGTTTGAAGCTTTGAATTACACGAAACTATCTCGATTTAGTTAACGAATTCTATCGGAACGAGGGAAAATTTCGGTCTAACGAGTATCACGAACGGCGATCGACGTCGAATCAAGTGTAACGACTTCCAATCGAGACTGCCGCGCTTTTAATACACGGTAATCGCGGCGCGTATCGCGCGAATGTTCGCAATTCCGCGCGGGCCGTCGCGCGTTTCGAACGGTTCATTACAGACACGTGAAACGGAACGAGGTTGGACACGATTTTCAATTACCACGCGTAGCCGTCGTAAACCGCGTCCGGCCTGGCTTTACGACGGACATTAGAACGTCGATAAAGATACCATTGCGCCGGGTTTCCACGTTCGCGTTTAGCATGCGTCAGGGTGGTCCGACTCTGCCTGATACGTTATTGCGATCTCCTTTTCATTCAAACGAATCACCATCCATTTCAGTAGCTCGAATTTGTTTGGTTACGTCGTCTATGGTTTAATGCGCGATAGGGCATCTCGTAACTAAACTAACAGGGTGGCAAAAAGGCTCGGACAACAGAACGATCGATTTTCTCATATCAAATTTCATTTGTTCAAATTGCGATCGAGGAAACTGTCGGTTAAGTTTTTACCTTCAAACTACGTACATCTGTGACGCGAGAAGATGGCTATATCCTGGCTTAGTGAATAAATGAGTAGTTCGGAAGAGTTAAATACATAAGCAGATTTTTTTCATTACAATTCATTGATGCGCAGTGGAATAGACGAAGCATCAAAATCAATAAGAATTTTCTACGAACGTTTTTAAATTCTAAGAAAGTTACAAAATGGAAGTGAGCATGGAGAGCGAAAATAGTTAAGTCATTTGTTATCTTATGTGTTGAAGTGGTTAACACTTCTAAGGAAACTCTACATCTGTACCGACTAATTTTCTGACTCGCTAAAGCCATCGACAGGCCATAGACGAAAGACAACCACGTGACAACAAAAGAGAGGCAACGATGGCTTCGGTGTTCAGTTACTAGGTAACACTGCTAGCGTGCGAATCTGGACCAGCTCAAACTGTATTCATATTATACCAATGTTTCTTTGTTAAATATATTTTACTATCTGACAATTTATCCACGCGCTTTTCTCTCTATCTGTATAACCCATAACCACAACATTATGTATATTTTTAAGCGGAAGAGCTCTTCGAAGTCGAATTCATGCTGTCTGAAGGAAGATAAGGCGAAACCCTGTTCTACACAATTCTCAATTAACGTGAGACGCTGGCACAGCATTTCACGTGTTAACAGCGGGCAGACCGAAGACACGGTCGAGGCTGTTAGACATGGTATGTCTGTTAAGTATGTAGAATTGGGTTTATTTCTCGGGCAGGGCAGTGTACTATTACAACAACTATTTCAGGAAGCCAAAGGCCGAAGGCTTGCGCGCATAGACGCCGTTTCGTTTGAAAGACTCGCAGGCCGCGCAAGAACAGCGGGTATTGGCGTCGAATTTGCCGTCAAACATTGTGCCAAATTCCCTCGCTCGAATTCGTCCAGGAACGAATGGCGTTTCTGACAAAATTCCAATGAAACTCTCCTTTCGCCTGTACTTTCTATTCGGTGTTGCGTTCGACAAGGTTTCCTCGAGGTACATTGGAAATTGTAGACTAGTGTTAAATTGCTATTCAGAGATAGTAAAATAAGTAGCGTTTTGTTACGTGATATTTCAGTAGGCTAATATCAAGCTTATGGTTATGAGTAAACTACGGATGCTTATGCACTCGTGCAAAATTGAAAATTTAAAGATTAAATTTAAAAATTAACACTTAATGGAGAAATCTGCAAAATGAAAAATATACATATAGAATATCGAAAGTAAAGTGTCGAGGATATTAAATAGTATGCGAAACAAATTATTTCTAAGAGTTTGTTTCCGTATTCGTGTAAAAAGGTATGCAATGTGTATACAATACGAGTTTACCTAAAAATCCACAGTTTAGTTTACGAGTTTATTAAGATCGATAGAAATATCGTGGTATCGCAATTATGCCAATAATTTTGGGTAAAATAAATTACGACACGTCTTATTTTTGTTATTTGACGTGTCACGTTGATGTTGATATCCAGTTTTTCTTCGTTAATAAAAGTTACACGGCTCCTACATTCAAAAGTGACGTGGTGAAAGAGATACTGAAAAAGCCTCTCTTATAAGGAACAGAAAGCAAATATGCACAAAATAAAAACGTAGAAATGTTTATGAATATAAGTATAAATGAATCTGCAGGAATATTTATGTCAGCTTATCCGGCAGAATACGCGAAACACGAGCTTACAGAGAGATTTGTATTAAGAAAAACTAGCACGCATAATTATATCGTAATTATACTATCAAAAGAGCAACCGTGCTATTTGCATTTTGTACAACGTTTCATCGCTACGATAACGACGCTTAAAACATCGCGTTAGAGGCCAGATTTATTTATTATACTCACAATTATCCTCGACATTTTGATAGTAATTCTACTAAACCTTGTGACTTTTAACAATGGATGGCAAATACATCAAGTTTCACGAAAAAAAAAAACTAAAGGTATACTAAATACGTATCTATATGATAACCAGCATTTTTGAGATGAATATTTTGATGTAAATATTTTTCAAGAGAATACCACAGCCAAATTTAATGAAAAGATAATTTGATAATACGCGATTGCTAATGCGATGACCAGACTATGACAAGATACTGGCTGGCAAAGTTACTGTCATATGGAAAAACGTTTTGAAGAAGCGAAAGACGTATGGGTCTCCACAATTCACTGTACATACATTAGCCTGTGTCTGTAGCAGCTTTTATTTCTATTCCAAGCGAAAAGTCTAAACATTCCTCGCACGAATTTCCTATTTACGTGGCATAAAACTTCGTCAAACTTCTATCTACTGCATTTCAATAGCAACTGATATATTTCCAAATTGCCGAATAGCCATTTTCCGCGCGAACTTCGAATCGTTACCTCGAATCGTAAAATCCCAGGGAACGAACTCGACTTTCGATTCCGCCCATTTACTCTTCTCGTCCCTCTGGAAATCTACACGCATCAAAAACTCGTAACGCATCGGAAATCCACCGACACACCGGCTTCGGAATTCGCATCGTTAAGTCGAAATTAATTTCCAATGCAGCTGCGGCTAGCACGTGGCGACGGATCCACGATTCTCGGCTCCATTATCGGAAAACTTCTTTCCACTTTTCGTTTCGCCGTTATTTTCATCGGTTCGATCGAGCCTCTGGCTTCGACGACGACGACGACGACGAACGCGAATAAGTCGCGCACTCGACTCGTCCGTAGAAATTTCCCTCGCCTTCCAATCGAACCACCAACTTTCTTCCCTCTTCCTTCGATCCCGGAAACTTCCGTTTTCCTAATGGAACGAGAAGAAAGGATAAACTGTCGACTCAGCGATCGCCGATACTTGAGCCGTGAAATTTACTGGTTTTCTGCGGACCAGCGTACGGGAAGACGGCTGGTAGAATTTCGATACTTCCAGGAAATATGTATCCTATGTGGCTTATGAATTCTTCCTCCTTTTCTCTTGTCTCTTCTTTTTCCATCGTCATTCGTCATCCAAGGTGGTCTTTCGAAGGAAAAATACGAGGCATCCATCATCTTTGCTGGGCTTTGGCGCTTTGATCGAATGTCAGGTGATTTCTATTAACCATTTGAATCTTAGCCGGTTTCTTTTGTTTTCGTCCTTCTGATCCCTTTGGATCAATGGTTTATATTTATATCTTATTACCTCTTCTTTATATTACACTGCTCATGAACAAAGTATTCCAGAGTCTACTGAAAATGATCTCTCGAGTTAATATTGAGAAATTTTTTACATTCCACGCGGTACACTGTGTGTAATATCTTCATATAACCACATATCACGTAGGACACGTGAAAGATCCATAAATGAAAACTCGCACGCTATCTTTTAATGAAATTCATGAAGAATCATAGTTCAAGGCTGGTTATTAAGGTCACTAATTTAAATAAACCGCCGTTACGCGCATAAAATGCAACCTCTTATCAAAAAGAGAAGTTTATTATTCGAGATAAAACAAAACTATGTTTCCTCGCGGAAGATGTACAACGCCCCCTTTATCCCTCTGCCTCGCGCTCTTTCTTTTTCTTTTGCACTTAATGCAACTACGTCAGTAGAATCCAGGTTAATCGAAAGACAAGTTAACCATACAATTCGTGGTATCGGGCTTTTAATCTTAATTAAACTACTGCTTGTCAGATCCTTTGTATCGTAATTAAAAAAAAGCTAAATTCTGTCAGGTATCGTATTCTTCTTCTTTTCCTAGCGGCACCTCTTTTACTCGATATGCATACGTACAGGAAATTAGTATAACGTTCGTGACCTAATTATTTCGAGGAAATCCTCTTGCAAATATTTCTCTCTATTTTCCAATTGGTAAATCTGAAGCTTTTGCTTGTACCAAAACGACGAGGGAAATGAGTTCCAAACCCATGGAAAACGACGGAATCTGATTTCTGGACGAATTAGAAAGACAATAGAGGAATGAATAACACAACTGCCTAAACTGGCATAATTGATATAGACGAGAAAAAATTGAACATTATTATATACAGCCGCGAAATTTTTTTCTAAAGCCCCTATCTATATATCTTTACATTAACTTCAGACCGGATAATAATTCTTAAACAGTCGCCTAACCATTTCCGAAGATAATTTCACTTTCTATAAGTAACTTGACAATTGTAAATAATATATGTAGAACCCAACGACAAGAATACATAGCCAAGCACAATTTCCCAAAAAAAAAAAACATTTTAAAAAACGTCCTACTAACTGCACACGCCATCAAGCTCTCACTAGCGATTTTCAAGCTGAAGTACGCGTAAGTTACACGAGAATCTTCAGTGAAGACAGATCGACGAATCCTACGGAAAGGGAGGGGACCGAGAAAATCATACTCCCGGTTCCTAAGCAGCAAATCTAATTTACGTAGCGGAACTCGTAAGGTGCTGCGGATCCACGGACTTGAATACGTGGGAGTTTCAATCTACGAAGCAAAAGGATCGCTAGGCTCGAAGAGAGGACCATCTAGAGAAGCTGACGGAGAGACGGATGCGAGATGAAAAAGAACGGAGACGTTTGAACGGGCCTCGACACCGGCTGGTCGTTCCATCCCTTAGCCATCATCTTCGTGCCAAAACCCGTATCTTCCAGTCCCGCTAACGGTCCTTCCTCAAGAGTTAAACAAACATCATTACTCCTGGCCTTTCTCGATCCCTCTGCCGCCACCAGCAGACACGCCACTCGGCTTTCTGCCACCCCCGCTCTCCCCAGCAACGTATCAACGTGCACGTCTGCAGCAGCAGGCTCCTCGTGTCCGCGCTGCCAAACCCGCCAATGTACACCGAGCAACGCCGCTCCTGAATACGTAATCCGCCGGTGGTAACATTGATACTTCGTTAGGGATGAAGCTTCGTGGCTGCTACTGGGAAAGGGAGCTGGAAGGAGACAGTGGATGGATGAAGTTAGACGATGGCAGGAGAAACGGCGATTCGTGGTCTGAGAGGCATATCGTCGGTTGGTCGATTCGGTTAACGTTTGTTCTCGCCATTCACGCTGTTACGCCGCGCTGCTAAACGAGGAGACCTACTTCGAGGGTTCTTTTGGCGCGTATTATAGGCGCGGAAGATATTAGTTGGAGGATTTATTGGTGACGACTTTTTTACGAGTTTCCGTGTTTTGTTGGTAACGAGGATTAGGACGATCGTCAACGCGAAGACAGGAATTTTTCAGCTAGTGATCGAGCTCCGCGTGTAAAAAGTACGTGGCTATAAACAGTATCGAAATACCAGTGTGTTTATCATGGTATTAAATATCGTATCACTCGCTAGCACTTTCACGTCCTCCCATCAGCATCTTCATTACGCTTTAACGCGTCGCGTTCCCGTAAACAAACCAATACAGCAATCTCAGACAATCCTCCGGTCTAACCACCCTAACCAATCTCGTCTATCCGCATACTCAGCCCTCTGCTCCATAGAACTTCCTAAAACCAACCACAAAAAAAGGGAAGGAACCTACAAAAAAAAAAAAAAAAAAAGAACAGCGCAGCTTGAAACATCGACACACTGCCGCGTTAGAGTTTACCTCGTTAATCCTGCCCTGGTTCGAAGGCAGCTGGTTGATTCGAGCTTAAAACGCGTCCACGGTACTATCCGGTTAACGTTTGTTCTGGCTAACCACATTCGTCTCGACGAGGTTGCCTCAAAGCAGGCCGGTCTACGAGGACGCTAGATGGAGGGTGAAGGGTCGGGCAATGCAATTTGTTGCAGGCGGAGTCCTTTAAAGAAGTGCATCTTATTACCAGCAGCCAGCAGGCAGACGAGAAACTCGCGCCCCCGTGAATAATGAGCGAGCCAACGTCGACGAGGCGAACTCGTCGTTGGCTGCTGCGCCGTTGCTGGGACACAAAAGTGAACCGCGCCACGACTTCGTAGTCCTGGGATATTATTCGCAAGTAGGAGCTTTGGGGGCACGAACGGAATACGTCGCGAGGAAAAGGAGACGACGAACGTCGCGACGCTACTTGAAGCCCCTTCATTGTAAGCGAACGACAATCGCGCCGAGTCACTCGCTCGAGCTCGAGCCCCGTTTTGAGTTCGTTTTCAATGGGGAATTATGGAATTACCGGTGCGGGAATGCGAGCCCCTGTCGCTTCGAGGGATTTCTTGTCTTGACGAAGGGTTT
This sequence comes from Bombus confusus, assembly GCA_014737475.1. Lineage (NCBI taxonomy): Eukaryota > Metazoa > Arthropoda > Insecta > Hymenoptera > Apidae > Bombus > Bombus confusus. The sequence continues at coordinate 1,901,012 of JACXIV010000100.1, forward strand.
ATGGTATTCGTACGGAAGACAGAGGTTGGTGATTTTGTTTTAGTTGGCAGTTTTGCCAGAGTGAGGTGTATTTGTCGCGAGTGTATCTGTTAACGGTGACGTAGGGATAGAATGTAGGGTAGAGGAGCGGAGTAGAATCGCGTACTTGGTACGCGGTAGGAAGATGGAATCGCTTAATTGCCGAGATACTTTTAGCGAGTTCGAAATAAAAGACGACGAACTAAGGTACAGCTTCGCGATCGAACTTCTCGCTCGCCCGCCTTCCCCAGTCCCAAGTTTGGCACGTGTCATTCGTGACACACGTCGAGCGAGCGTGTTTCACCCGAGAAAAATTATAAGTCGCCGATTCGAGAAATTTTGGACATTCGGTATCGTGAAACGTCTAAATTATTTGAAGCTTGACGTTCGTATCAAAATACTTACATTTTCCACTATAATTTATTTCGCTTTATCCCAAAATTCCTATGCTCGGTCCCTTCGAATTACATTTCCTCCGCTCAAAGAACCTCTTTACTACCCACAAGTATACCCATTGAATAAAACCTTTCCAAGTATCGTTCAACCCCCTTGCCCTGCTACCTCTCGAACTCTCCGAACCATAAACACAGCTGCGCCAACTACGAAAATACCGCGTAGTCGGACGCACATAATCATCTCCATAAATCCCGATGAACCACTTCATCGATCAGCCCAAGTGTTTCTCCACCCATCTTGCCGGGGTTGCAGGCGGATCTTCGCAAGTGTTCTCGGTGGAAGCCACGTAACGTCGAGCGGCCCGTACAACCGGGTAACCTCCTAGTCAATTAATTAACTTAACGACCTGCACGGTCCGCGCAACGGCACGCTTTAACGTCCCATAACTCGGGAAACGGATCGGCCGTGCTCTCTGAAAGAGGTGCGCGCTTATCGGGTCCGATCGTTGGCGAGCACGTTGTATGCCAACTTGGAAGAGTTTCGATTCCGTGTGCTCGAATCGCGAGAGGATAATCGGAAGACGAGGTCAACGACTCTCGAAACCCTTCTACCAAGTTATCGGATTCAGGACTCGTTGTGTGAGCGTGTTGTGTGTATCGATGTGGAGAGTCTGCGAGAGTGGTGGAGCGACGAGAGAAAAGAGGGAAATGGTGGACGAAAACGAGACACAGAGGAGAACGAAGAGAGGTCGAACTTGCTAGAGGAGAAGGAATGCCATCAGATTTCGCTCGGTTCAATCGGTTTACCCCCATTGTGCTCGGTGTTCCTCGCTTTCAGATTACCGTGAATCGACCACCGACGCGCGTACACACACGTGTTTGTATGACCGACAGGTTTGGCATCCTGCAGCTCCTCGAAAGGATCGATGCAATCGCTCGAATTATCTTGCACGTTCCTCCTGCTTCTGATCTTCGCGCATTCCGTTCGAGGATCCGTTACATTGTTCTGCGACAATGGACACGCGGCTACGTCGCTATGAGAATTTATACGCTTCCCTATGTCGCAGACACTGGCAATTGCATGGCGAGCCGCGCTCGCGTGTGCGTGCATTTGCATTGTTTCACAGGCTCCTGGGAAGTTAATTTTTCATCATTTTTTTTTTTTTTTTTTTTGAAAATTAAATTACCGTCCAACGCGAGGCCAACAAATTTTTGGCTAAGTAGGATGAATAGCTTATATTATAAACGTACAATGGAGACAATATAAAGGTGTCAAGGCTAATATTTGCCAAGGTCTACGCTTGGCGTGTAATTGTCAGCCGCTTTTTCAAGGATACAGTCTGCTTCTTTTATCTACTCCTTAATGCTGTATTTAATAACAGTAATGCTTCTCTTGCAGAATCATAATCGTTTGACACGGAAGATACATGGAAGTTACGAAGATAAATTCTCTTAGCAAGGTAGATAGAAACAGTCCACAAAATCCACGTATTTCGGTTTCTTATTTTGTACAAACACGAAACTCCAACCGATTAATTCTTTCCTCGATAATCTGAATCAGAAAAGATCTTAAATATTAGCACATCTTTGTATTTAAGACCGCAGAGACATTATCACGCACGAACGAACGAAAGTAACGTTTCCAAAACTCAACAAGATCGGACAAACTCTACTAAAAATTACGAAGAGGCTTGTTAAAAGTGTCTGCGTATTTGAAAAATACGACTTTCAAAGCTGGGAAACCGATAAAATCGAGGAGATCGAAGACAAAGTCGTTCGAACGGCTGTCTGAAAATGAGCCGTGAATTAAAAGTATGAAACGCTGAACGACGAGTTGCCGATAATTCACGGGTCGATACGCCAAGATTTTCACGATCGCCGCGCAACCTGTAACTATTAATTTCCTGTAAAATTACGGTCGTCGTTTGGAAGCGAGAGAAGCACGAGCTAGGAGCCACTTCTGCTCGAGGTTCGCCTTCTCCTTCTCCTTTGTGGATCCTTCGTGCCAATATCCGAGCCATAATCGAGCTGTGGAGGATCAGCTTAATTCGTCGCTAACTCGATACATCGACGGGGCTTGTCAACAAGTCGGCCAAGTCATCATTTAATTATGTAACAAGGCGACCCGTAATTCACGGCCCTTCGGTTCTCAGCTATCCAAGTTGCTAATACAAAACGAAGATGCCACTTCGAGGGCAGAGGATGAAACTAGCTACAGAGATTCGAATTATCTCCAGCTTCGGTCTGAAAGTTGTATTTACATTTTTAAGTTAACTTAGTATGTACATTGTTTAGTTTCCAATTTTTCTGATTTTTAATCCAGTTAGTCGCTCGATACTAAGCTGACAGTATCTAATACACAGAGCGATATGTTGTACATAAATGTTCGTAATTAAAGTCACACGAGCTTCGTGATTCTTATGATTTCAGCAAAGTTGCTTCTAACTGCGCGGTTTGACAGAATTTCCTTTCCTATTATCCCTCTCAAGAGTATACTCATTTCATACTTTAAAAACAATTACCGAGGAACAATGCGCTGTTATTTTCAAGAAAGCGTTAAAAAGGGCGCGCGTACTTCTCTCAACTCAAAAACTTCCGTATAATTATTCTTCTCAGCGAGAACAATCATTTCTGCCGATTTAATAACGAATCAAAATAATCCAGCCGGTCTTTCAAGTATTCAACAACACTCAACGTTTCTCCATTCTTATTTTTCTCTTCAAATTACAACGTCTCGTTGCCTCGAACAACTTGCTAAAAAATGTCAACGTTCGGTCTCTGTATTCGCTAGAAGCGGAGCAGAGAGAGAGAGAGAGAGGGAGAGGAGGAACGAAGCAAAAGAAGAGAATAACGGCAACGTGACGTAACTTAAACGGGGTGCGCAAAGACAAAGAGAAGAAAAAACAGTCGCGCTTCCTTAAATGGTCCTTGACGTAACTACGCTGCTCGGTTACGCGAACGAAGAGATATTGCGTTCGTGTGTTATACTCGACGAGGCGGCGTGTTCCCCCTGGCTGCTCGAGGATCGCATCGCCTGAATATTCAACAGCCTTTCCGAGTTACACACTATCCACCGGTGTTTGTGTAATGTAGCCTGCCTGTGTATGTGTGTACACGTGTGCGACGACCAGTTTGGCCGCTGCAAGCTCGCCTGCATAAACAGTCCGGCATCGATAGAAGCGTGGTTTTCGCGTCTCGGTCGTTTCATACCGATCTGGGTCACGCGTGCACGCAAAAACGCACACGTGCCGCGAGTATCTAGCAACTACAACTATATGCGACTATGATCGAACGGACTAGTTCGCAGACAGACGAAATTTCAGGGGATTTTGCAGGATTTCCATAAGATTCATGGACGAGACGAGACGATTCCAAAACGTTATTCTGGGGAAACTTTCGGATAATCGGGTCGTCGATAAGTTTTCAACCCCTCAACGTGCGAACATTTTCTTTTGGTTTGTCAACGGGAAATAATTAACCCCTGAGGAAGCAAAATTTCACTCTTGAATTATTCGTAGAAAAAGCTTCTGTTTATATCAAGGACCGTTTCGGACGTTTCACTTAAAAAATGATTGCGGAACGATTTTATACAAATCTTATGGAACTCGACGGGAGATTTAGTTTTCGTTGGAAGTATCAGGACGTCTTTAAAAGTTCGCAAAGCGATTATATCAAGAGTCTCGTTTAGAGTATCCAAACATCGATCTGAATATTCGACTTCTTCGACATTTATCTTTGTGAGACCAAACGTATTGCAATGACGTGCAATGTTGAAGAAATCTGTATATCGTTGTGGAAATGACTATACACGTACAGTGAATTAAAGAGAGATTGAAAGGGCAGAATTTTCAAATGTTCTTGCGAGAAATTGCAGGATGCGTATTTCGCTCGATAAACAGACTTCCTATAAGAAACGACGTTTAATTAAAACGAATTCGAATTCTCGCTTTGACACGGTCCTTGCGAATATCTTCAAAGAGATGAAATTAAATGCTCCGACTGAGCTGGATGTGTTCGAAAATCAGTTTACGTTATTCGCGTCGTACGCAGCGCGTGTGTTTAATTATTAATGTTCAGGGGATTCACCGCGATGTAAATTAACAGAGAATGTTACGGACGTAGTCGTTTCTACATTTATTTTAGAGCCGTCTGTATCTGAGCGAAACGTTTGAGCATTTAACCGGTTATGTGCAAACAGACTTAACTGAATTATTATATTCCCAATTACTCATGGTTTAAGTTAGATGCTACAAAATTGTCGAGATACCAATGCTTAATTTCTATCAAACACAATTCACATCCTTTGAGACAAATCTCATAAGGTAGAAATTTAATAACTATAAACGTAAGAAAATTACACAACAATATCGTATAATAGATGAATTTTAATTAATATCCTCTCCTTTTTGTATTATCAAATTTTTAAATCGATATATTTAAAGTTATAATCAAACGACTATAAATATTACAATCACGCGATAAGTTTATACAAATTTCACTATTAAGTAGTTTGTAAATAAATAAATAAATATAGCAAAGATAATTTTAGTTCGAAATATCGGAATATAAAGATCATAGTAGGAAAGAGTCATTTTTACTTTTCATATTGATTGGAGCTAAAAGTAATAGATAGAACTGAATTGCAGATTGAGAGGTTTCGCTCCAATATTTTCTCTTGACTTTGTTCACAAATTGGGAATAGAAATTAAATCGAACGCGGCTAACGAAGCGGATAGTACCGAAATGGCCTTGAACTTTTGGCCTAATTCGTTTGTTACACAGATATGCTTCCGCTAAGCCGCGTTAGGTCCGCGAAATACAAGAACATAAACCAGTAATTAGCCAACGATGGAATAATAATTATTCGCAGTTTATCGTTCTATCGTGACCGATTAAGTTACACCAATCCATTATACTAAATCATATGTATAAAAAGATGTTCCTTTTTTATAAAACTTGAAACGAATTAATAAATCAAGAGTCAAACACCAAAAAATCGAAGTTCAAAGTGTCAAGTTGCCAGTTTAAAATTCTGAATGGATTGAAAATGTCGTATTTGAAACTAGAAATTCAAGATTAAAATTTCCGAACAGTGTCATATAGTTTGGTATATTCTTTTTTTAACTTTCTAAAGTTGACTAAAGTTAATTGTAGTCAATTTTATTCTCCGCTCGTTTCAAGTTTACGATTTCGAATGGTTTTGAAATCCAAACGTTTAAATTTCGATAGCTGCGATTGCTATCCTTCGAAAAAAAAAAAAAAAAAAAAAAAAAAACTAGCAAACGTTACGCGTACAGAACACACGGGACATAAGCAAAAAGGAAAGAATTTGCTCCGAGAAATATAGGTAGGCGGAAACTAAAACCGCAGAAAAAAGGAACGAGACGAGAAAAAGATTGTAACATCATAGAACGCAGGAGCACGCGGATCGTAAACGAAAAAACGAGAAGCAGAATGCCTAGGGAAACAAGAGCGATAAAAAGTAAAGTACATGTGGAACAATAGCCGAGTAAAAACATGAAACGAGAGAATAAAAAGAAACCGGTTCGGTAAGCTGGCGTAGATTTTGTAGACTTGCGGTTTCGCGAGCACACTTCGTTGGCTATCGATCGACGTTCTAATTCGATCGTCTGCGTGTCGCTAATGAACTGTTCTTTCGTTTTCCGCGATTTCATTGAAAATTCTCTTTGCAGCCGGGGTTCCGACGAGTTAATAAAATTGTCAAACGAACGTCACCGGGGACGCTGGTCGGACCGAGCGGCGATTCACCTCTGACGTTAAAGCATGTTTCGAGTTCTCACTTCTCTTATCTCGACGTTCCGCGCGAATTCAACTGTGGAACGACTTCTTTCATGTTTCAAACGTTCAAAGAATACTGTAATCACGAGCTTAGCTTTGAAACACCGAGAGTTCGATTTTTAATTGAAAGAAAATTGTTCGCGTTAACGTATTAGTAAGTAAAAACCATCTATCACACAGAATTTTAATTGCAAGTCTTCCACCGACGCGTTCATTCCGCTTTTACCTTGTGGTTTCTGTTTGTGGCCAATTTTGCAATTCTACAACCAATGAAATTGCTTATCTTTGGATTATTTTTTTACAGTAAAATTATACAATCTGGATAATATATTTTTTTAATAAAACTGTCATTAGAAAAAGCCAATGTTAGTCGATGATTCTCCGAGTTTCTTCATATACGAAATATGAAAGCATCGATACATAGTTCTTTCGTTGAATTACGCAAGAAGGCCCAGTCGTAGCATATACGCTGCCAATATAAATTGTTAGCTATTTTTAACTGCATTTAACATGCGACGAAGTACTTATACGATATATGATTCAGTATTTATATACACTCAGAAATCAGACCGACCAATCCCATAAATTGAAAAGCAGAAATAAGCGACGTTCTTATAGTCGTTATTGTTTGAAATTCACTTTAGATTTTACGATCACCTACAGTAGTTTTGTTACGATAAATGAGCCGAAGGAAGTAAGCCAAGTCAAGATTCTCGATAATTGAACATCGACCATGTACTCGTCTGATGAAGTTGAGAAATTTATTGAAAGGGGAATTGCAGAAGTTCGGCTTCCGAGAGGCTCATATATCGAACTAAAGCAACTAAATGAAAAGGATACGCAATTTTGAAAAAATAACAACTCTTCTACCTGGCATTGCTGTGGTCCCTGTCGGTTGGGCGACGAAGCCTTCGGTCTTGGTTTCTTCACTCCCAACTTTCCAGGATCACCAGCTCCAGGTCTCGATTCCTCGCTGCTACCTGAAACCAAAGAACAGATCTATGAGCTGCTAGCTTCCTTTCACCGATATACATGTATCTCGACGAATCGAAACATACCCCCAGGTGAAAATCGCACGATGACCACGCGTGTAAGAAATCTTTCTTCCTGTTCTTGTTGATCGACGACGAAACCATTACTTACAGATCGAGCCGATGTTTCGAGATTGCCGATCGAAAATTTCTTGCGACACCTCGCGAGAGATTTCGCTCTTACACGCGCGTCAGTTTCTTCGTGCGATCGAGAACGTTCGATAGAACCGAGCGGGTGTTTCTTCGAGGCTTCGACTTATCGAAGATTGATTGCCTGTCGCGTCTCTTTTTGCGATCGGTAGACAAGATATACTTAATGGCCGATTGGCCCGTCACCGCCGATCGATTCCACCACGAAGAAACGATCTAGAGTATCGATTGGCTACGAGTAAAAAATGTCTGACTTGTTTCAGATATAGAGATTCTTTTTTCCATAGACTTCCTCCTTTTATACGCTTGCATCGTAAAGTGGTTCTTGCGAGATGATATCGAATTAGAGGCGTGTTGATAAAATATTTGATAACCTAATGCTTTCGCGTTTCCGGGTTCATACTTCTGCCAAAGATATCATAGCAAAGATACTAAGAAACAGTTCAATGAAAATCAAATTCTATTCACTGGACTGTACATGTTTATTCGACAAATTTAAAGACGCCAAGATGTATAGGATGTACATAATATTCGGTGTAGAAAACTACGTGAACTATTCAAAACGAAGTAATCACTGCAATATTTAGTTGGCGAGGCAAATTTCTTGCTTCCATTCCTTCAATTATGTATACAAAAACAGGAATTTGCAGGAACGCCCGTCTACTGACTATTAACAAAGCTCTTCGCTACCAATGCAGCCCACCGATTCCCCATTAAGAATCGTTAAAATATAAAAGGAGGAAACATCCCTCTTTGATGGCAAGAAACAGCGTTTGCACAGTGGCGAGAAGGATATTTGCATAAAACGGTAACGAGCCGCCAGGCTCGGAAACTAAACGCTAGTTTGCCTCGTATCCGTTTACGGGACCATTGTGCCTTTTGACGATAATAACACAGTTCGGCCTTGAAAGAGAGATGCACCGGTGGACCATGGTTCGCCACGATGCAGTTCGCTGGAAGAAAGGGAAGCACACGGCGCAAAATCCCTCGAGTCCGCGACGACATTTTCAATTATGGCGGACACATCGCAAAGAACAAAATGGAGAGGCCTTCTCTGACCGGAGATTGTACTTGGCAAGCCTCATTTCCGGCCGAGGAACAGCCCTACTCCTTCGATTTACTTTCAAGAAGAAACATGCTCTCTCTTCTCTCCTCTGTCACCTCCCACCTTGCTCTTCGTTGAATCGTCGTTGCTGGTTCAGCCACACCTGCGTTCATCTTCCTTAGTATCTGGCCAGTTTCCTCTTTCATCCTTGTTTCATGGCGAATCTAATTAATGATTGTTCCGAGAACGACCATTGTGCCGGAATTCTACAAGTACGGATCGTTCTGCTTTATCTTCAGCCGCAAGAAGGGCAGAGAGAGCGAGAGAAGTGGAAGTTTCGTGTGCCATCTAATTATCGTAGTAGTCGAGAGAACACATCTGCCGTCATAAATGTGCATGCTGTTTCTCTTTTCCAGCTTGAGATTAAGACGACCAGGCTTACGATGGTAATTGACGAATATCAACCGATAGCGATAACTGTTATTACATTTACATAAACGAGAATCAACCGTAGCGACGAACAAAGTCTCCATTTAGTTAATCGTATCGTACATTCGAAAACTCGTAAATTACAGTTTACGCAAGATGTTTACGTTACTCGTATCGCCCTACAAAAATTCTCCCTTGCGAACAGCGTCTTCGAAGAAGAATACCTCTTCAACAACGCGTCTGCCTGTAACACCATAGCTTGTAAACTACCCCTCGATACAACGAGCCAACACAAGCCCAGTACCAGCCATCATCCGTATCCAAAAACGAATCCAATTTCACGATGTTGAACAATCAACGCATCAACTCTCGAGCGACCCTCCCATGTACCGTAACGCAAACAAGCCGAGCGGATGCTCGTGCCGGCCATCTTCAGAAGGGACGATGGGTTGTTCGCGAAACTTTCCCGTCTTAAAATAAAAGATTCCTCGTCGAAGCCGCCTTAAGTACACGCGGCTCCGCTTTCTTCCCACCCGGTGAAACTTTTTTCGTCGCTGTCCCGGAAGTCAACGGGGGGTGGGGGGTGGGGTGGCGCAGCGACGAGGTAAACAAGTCGCTTTTCATCACCTTCGACGGAGCCGTATTTACCGGAAGAAGCTCTTCTCTCTCTCTCGCGCGCGCGAGCTATCTCGTCTCAGCGACGCAAACATCGGACGGAAGATAAATGTGTATACAGCGAACTTTAATAATTTTGTCTTCGAGCGTGCCCCCGCCCACGACAACGACGATGACGACGACGTCGGGCGACGTAGGCGACGCCTCGTGACGTCGAATCCACCGTTAATAGATTCCTCTTTCGGCGGCACAGCCACGGTTTCATCCGGCCGCAATTTAATAAATCAACGGCTCTGTCTTTGATGCGGCGCATACCGAGCGAATTTGATAAACGAGCCGCGCTTCGCGTCCTCCGCGAGTAATTCGCTCGACCGAAGCTGAATTCGGCGCCGACGCCGCGGAATTTTCATTCCTCTCGTCCGTAGCCTTTTCGACGATCCCCCACCTCCAATTATAGTTTATTCGAGCCAACCACCGACCAATTTTCGATCGCTCATACAGACGCGTATTCGCGGTCCGGTCTGACCGATGGTTTAGAGAGCTACTGCGACGATACGTGCTGAATTACGCGGAAAAAGTAGTTGTTTTTGATGGGGATTAAGGGGTTTTGTGAGACGATAATTTGTTCTTAGTCCCTGAATTATAATTTTGAATCGTACTTGCATTATAGACTGCGAATAAAATATGAAAAAACGTAGGAAGCCGATAGAGATTCTTGGCGATTTGCGAGAAAGTATTCGCCGACGGCTTAGATAGCTTCACTGGGAAGATATCAGCCTGGAAAGAAGAAGATCCGGGTTCGAATCCCGAATCCCGAATCCCGAATCTCGAATCCGGCAAAACCGATCGGCCGAGAGTGTTTCTTCTCCCCAGAGAATGATAAATTGTATTTCCTTATATCGGAATCCAACGTTGAATCTGATTTTATTCGATGTAATTACGAGATCCTGCATTATCAAGTAGATCTGGTAACAAGTAAACCAAAAACTTCGCATATTTTTAATAATCGCAAAACCCACAAATTCCGATATCAGTCACTCTAAACGATTCGATAGTCGTAGCATTAAAAAGTGCCAACTCCAAACTCTCAACATCACCAAATCCGACATCAAAAATCCAAAAAAACCACCATCGTTCAACTTCTTCCCATTTCCCATCAACGATCATCCAAACGAAATGAACCAAACCATCTCTACCGATCTCCAAATCGGCCCAACATCTATCATCCTCGAAGAATACCGACTCGACTCGTTCGACGATACTTAATTCGCGAGCACGCGAAGCAATTTCGCGCGGAGCCGCAGGCAGACCCGTGGAGGATCGCGCAAATATAACGCCTCCGCCGCGATCGTTGGTTTAACGTGTGTACGCGTAAGCCGCGCGCAGAAGGTGTCAGCCGCAAGCGGAGATCCGCGGGCGGTGGGTGGGATGTGTTTGTAATTCCATTTACCACGTAAGTGGGTGATGCAACGCGCAGACGGCATGCTTAATAAAGTGTACTTAACCGAGTACGCGGAGCTGGTACACGACCCCGTCACGATTGCATTCTCCTCATCCGAGGGCGACGCAGTTCCGCCCTTCCCTTCCTGGCGGCTGTAGCTTGTCTCAGAAAGCGAAGCGTCACGATGACGACGTCGACCACCAGCACGAGTGCGCATAATTGCATCGCCGATCGTGACAAACACGCGCGTGTTATCTTCTCCGCAACCATCTTCCGATATCTTCTCTGTACCGTGACATGCTAAATGCTCCTTCGGGGATGGTTTCGCGTTAACGCTAAGGTTTAAACGGGGTATTTTGATGTTGCGCTGGGTTGCGCGTCTCGTTCGGATTGATCGTACGACAGTCTTTTACAAAATTGAGAAATTCAATGGCGAGATGGATACTCGGAAACAAACTTCATATCGATGCAAGTTGCTTTCTAATTTCTTTGTACGTAAATTTTCTACATTCTACTGCAATTAGGAAGCTTCATTCCGACTGATCTATCCTCCGTATCCAGATCTCACGATCAATATGGAAATTCATTTCCTACAAATCTGACGTTACGTATACGATCATACCATGTATTATATTCCATGTTTCGTGGCTTTTAAATTTCCTCGCTACCACTACTTCTCGTCATAAAGCATCGCGCATTTCAAATAACCGAATGTCAATGTTTCTAAGAAACGAGAGAAGAAGGAATCAATGTCCCGCTGACTTGAAAAGTATCGGGTAGTTGGAAATGCATTTATCACGGTAACCACATGGTACAGCGGGGTCGTAATTTGGAACACCTATCTTTTAATTGCCCTTCTTCGTTCTACCGCACCGTTAAAAGTTTAACGAGAGCGTTACGATGCATTTTAATGGGTGGTCCAGCGCTCGTCACCCGGGGAGTGGTTAATTGGTAACAATATGCGAGCAGAGTAATACATTCGCGATTGGCCAACGTTGTTTGGTCGGTCGGTCGCATTTCATTCGCGTCCCTTTGGGTTTGCCTCTGTCTCAGAAAGCGAAGCGTCACTCCTCGGCTCCCGTGCATAATTGCATCGCTAATTTTACTAGACAAATACACGGTCTCGTAGCCGCGCGTATACTTAACAGGCCACAGAGGACGCGGCAATTGTACAACAGCTCAAAAACCGTTTAATATTCATACGGCCGGGTAACTCGCTCCTGTTGCGATTAACTTGCCAGGATATCTCGTAGAATACGTTCTGGGAATATTCGGAAATAAACGACGTTCCTTGTCTGTTTTAGTCCATCTTATGCGGCGTATGTATATTTAGACGGTTTCGTATATACTTTATCGTTTCTTGATACGTTAATGCCAGCATTTTTCTTCTTTCTACGAATTTATAAAATCAACTGTGATTTAACTAGATGTCTCGATGGAATTTTCGTACAATTACTTAGTCATTTCAATAGTTATTTCAATACGATCGAAGAGTCGAGACTGTGAGTTTGCTATGTGTCACACGTTGAATAATTAGAATATTGTATCTGCGTTATATTATTTTTGAACCGATGCTACATTGACCTTTGCACAATTCCTGATCGTATCGTTAAATTGCTATTTGGAAAGTGCGAAAACCTTCTTCTGATTCTTGAGATGATCGCTTAACACGACGACTAAGATAATCATAAAGAGGATTATCAAACATCTTTTTTCCTTCTATTCTAACGAGTAATACATGGTCGAACGATCCTACACATCTGTTCGTTTAAATGTTTTACTTGTTCGTTTGATAGTAACGATAGTAGTCGTCCGGAGAAGAAAGACGAGACTTTAATTAAAGGAAATAGAGCAATAGGGCTAACAGACGCCGCGAATTTTGTATTTTGCTCGCGGTGGCGTTGCTGGTCTTAATTATTCGGTTCTTCGGGCACTTTACAGATCATGCAAAACATCGTGGCCGTGTCTGTCCGCTGTGCAACGACAATTTTTCACGCGTTCTGCCGCATTAAGCCGCGACCTGCAAAAACGTCGGAACGCTGAAAATGCAGCAACCCTATCCCATCATAATCCCTAGTGTCGCGGTTGGAATAAATAATGCATGAGAAATAATTGTCGGTAGCGCGCTTTTCGCGACAGCCTCATTTGTCGCTAAAGTTTGTTTACGAATTCCCAGAGACAGAGGGAGAGACGAAATTGTCGATATCGACAAATATAATTTTCCTTTTCTTTGTCAGAATTTGAAAAATCATAACTACTTTAAAAAATATTTCAAACGTTGAGAAATGTTTCCTGTCTTTCTTTTTTTTAGCTACAATAAACGATGAACTTCTTTTATTACGTATCGCGTCGAGAGAATTATTATTACATATTTAACGAAACAAAAGAGAATTTTTCATCTTTGGATACATAGTTTGATTGCTGTTACTTCTGTAAAAAATATAAATGCCATCTATTCCGTGATACGAATATGATATTCTCGAAGTGTTAGCTTGAAGTTAATTACTACAGCTGGAACATAAATGTCCTAACGACAGGATTACCTAGAACAGAGTATGTGATAGTTAATTTAAAAAATTATGAATCATAAATCACGAAACTTCCATCGATTCTAAACTTCGAGTTACGGCTGAACATGTTACGAAACACGTACTTATCGGACTCTCTCAAAATCCCATGGATATATATATCAAAGAAAATTTCAGCGAGGAAGGAAGATAATATTTGTCCATTGAGAGATTAGGAGGTGTGCGATCTAACTTACATACTGCGATAGCCCATTTCGGAATTACTTATCGTTTCTCAAAAAGTGGCCAACCGGGAATGGCACGCTGATAAGTACAGAACGGAGATGAAGATATTTGTAGAGAATAGGTAATTTTAGCCAGTAATTACCAGCCGCTGATAATTCCTTGATTGGTAACGGGAATTAGAGGTGGAATCTAATTATCTAGCATTATCGTTAAATCTGATCACTGACGGACTTGTGGTCCCCTGTAGTGGCCTCGCCTTGCTATGTTAAATCCCTGAAGCCAAAATCGATTTCACCGGCGTCGTGCCCCACACCCAAGTACAATTTCAGCATGGTTATTCAAAAGTACGCCGTTTATTTGGATGACTTTGTCGCGTTCCCTTCATCCAGTGGAAAAAGCTTATCCGATATGATAACCTCGACCGATACACGGGAAAAAGAAAGACGATGTTTCGTACGTAAGCTAACGTTTGTTCACTCGTCTGTTCGATTTGGTCGCGAATGGTCGATTGATTTTCCGCCCGGAATATACGTATTTCGACGTCAAACAGACGGATCTATAAATATCCGGCTTTCCAAATATCGTCGATATTTACATTTCGCGGATTTGCACAATACACGGAGAGCGAAAACAGCTCGCGTTTATAAATGTATCGCGAGACAGGAGCACAGTTTATGTAAGAAACGATAGTATAATTAGGAATCCCGGAATGATGGGAAGGACATCGATGAAGGATAAATGACGAAGAATCTCGGAATAACTCTGCCCTTCAATTTTAATACATATTTTTCGACCTCTTACCTTCCACTTGTTTGATCTACCAATCTAATCTGCGTAACACGAAACATTATTTTGTCGAAGAAAAATTGGTGGAATTCAGAATTTAGGAAAAGCGTGGAGAATTTTCGAAACACAGTGGCTCGCGAGGGTATTTGAACAGTTAACGTATGGTTCGTGTATGGCAACTGTATATTACTTAATTTTCATGATTGAGTATCTGTATGGTCAGAATATTACGTAAAAATTCCAACTTATCGTTGCAACGGAATAAACATGCAGGCGTGTTTTCGAAATCACACAAAGCGAGAGCTTTTCATAGGGAGAGAGTTTAAAATGATACGTATGTCGGACAAACATGAAAAACGTTAAACAGTAGGAAATATATTTTACAGGCTTTACAAATACTGCAAATGATGAGACTGGAGTTTTATCGATGCCGTGAATTAATCAGTATAGTGCGTTGGTAAACTCGATGGTATCGATTAAATCTTCGTAAAACTGTACGAGCGAGTGGTTGGCAATTGTATGGCTTTATCGTGGCAAGATAAAAGCACAAAAAAAAAAGAAAGAAAGAAAACGAGGAAAGAAAGGGAGGAGCAAAATAGAGTCCCTAGCGAACGAATGTCGAAACACAGAACTTGCGAGAATTTAACACGCGCGGAAAGTTTTCTGCCCCGAATACACGTGCACCTTTTACGAGGATCCATAAAAGGCTGCAGTGAACCTTAACGACTGCATAATGAAAACGGTGCGTAAACCGTGAAAAGAGGCCGCTACGGGTCCCTTGACCTGTTTTTCGAACAGAAAAAGCAACCCTTCTCGTGAAGTGGTCCCTACCGTAAAAAGTATAAACAGATGTATAAAGCGAAACGATTCCGTGTAACAACTTGTAGTATCTTCCTTTACGATTAAAGCTTGGATACCGGTCACCGTTTGATGTCTCCTTTAATACGCTATTCGTTATTGTGTTTTTCTATGTGACATCTTGATCGACGCAGAGGTCAACTATCTTGCGAAGATAATAGTAGTCATGTATTAACGACAAAAAAAAACAATATATCTTATAAATATTCTTAATTTGTGAAACATATGCATCTTGCTGAAATATTTATTCCGGGAAAAATAAGTATTTTACGTGAATATTTACATAAGTAGGAAAAGATAATAACATAGTAGCGAATTTGCGATTTACGTAAACAGCATCTACGTGATAAAGTTCAAATAACGTATGGAATGTGAAAGTTCGCAATAGTATCGATAATTGTTAATTGAAGTTGATTTCATCGGAGAGCTTTGAAATGTCGATGTCTTTTTAATCGCGATACGCGACATTTCAGTTTTTCGATGATTTCCAAGAACAGATAAAACTGAATTACAACTTAGGATCATGACCGTATCCAATTAAAACGCGAACAAAATACCATTGACGCGATTCGTCAAGGCACGTGAAATACGATATTCAACAAGAAACGAATGATGTGAAACTTTCGATCAATAAGTGTATACTGCGTACGAGGTTTCCCGGAAAATTCGCAATAGAATAATAAAAGTATCTGGCTATAGAATACGCATTTTAATTAGTCCACACGGTGATATTACGTATCGCTGGGATCGAACCGAATCGTTTCGTGTTACACATTGAAAAGAAAAAGCTATTCGTGGTTTCGTCGCTTGACATTTTTATAATTACGCAGACAGGTAATATTCTACTATGGAACGGGCAGGTTTACAAAAGAGCGCGGTGGAAATATTGGTGTGGTTTGTACGTTGCTCGAAATTTTAGATCGTGGCCAATTTCGTATTATTCTTTGCAACTTTGCTGCGCAATATCCGCACACATTTGCACCGGTTAAAAAGAAAAAACCAATCAGAATATCGCGTACATTTTTCAGAATATAATTCGACGTTTCAACAATTACGGATTAATAAAATCTATTTTTTTTTTTTATTATTATTACGCAAATTTCCAAGTCGTCGAATATTCAATAGTTGTTGAACAGTTTTTCAAGAATAGACTGGAAAAAAATCCTGATCATTGCGTCTCTAGAAACGCTTGCAGCATCTCGTTGACAGTTCTTCGACGTTCTGTGCTGATCGATCGTCTCAATGTCGAGTATCTCCAGCATCTGCATCTGCATTCACGATGCATCTATGCAATTAAACGTACAAAAAGACACGTGCACGGAAGAGGCACTTGCGACTGTGAATGAATGCGCTGGTACACATGTGTGTTGGAGTACGGACTCGAGCGTGGAGTATGAACACGCGTACTCCTGAAGTGGGCCATCATTCCGCGCTGCAGATGCACACACCGTTCGCTAAATGCATGTTGCAATAAACATGAAAATGCGATTCTGCGTGTGGATGCGGAGAATTGCGCGCGCGATATGCATTCCAGCTAGGTATCACGAGGAGAATCTTTCCGTTTCAATGCGCTAACGTGTACGTAGACCAACGCACTGGTCGTTCCCTGGTCTCATTTAACGTTGAAACGATCGTCGTTGAGAGCTCGGAGAGACGAGGATTTTTATTCCTGGATCAATACGCCTTTTGTTCTTAGGATAGTTAGAAATTGCTAGAGGTCGAATGGAAAATTTAGACCGTTATTTACCGCGAGTAATCGAGGTCTAAATATTAGGGACGTGCAGATGGGTCGACTGCTTGAAATTAGAATGGGTGAAAAGAAGAGTGACCGTTTAACCCTCACACAGGTACGAACGAAATTTTTGTGAGAAATCTTAATATAATTATATATATTTAATTATGCTATTTAATAGCAGCGATACTGTAAGTTATATTACTTCGTAAATTATACTGCTGTAGTTACATATACGAATAAAATTATATACGCTGTATAAATTACACTTTAACTTCTTATCCTTTTCATCGTCTCGGAGTTACGATGACAAAATTCCTACAAAAGTAACGGAATAGCGACAGTTATCGAATTCTGGGACGATGTCAAAAATATGCGACAATATAAAAATACCCTCCCTAATTTAAAATTCATCGCAATCCTTCGTTTTATTACCGAGCGTCGCGTACAGTCTGATCCGCCGTTTTCGAATTTTGCCAAGTCGTAAATTCTGGTTAGCTCAGGACGATAAATCGGAGAGGTTGACTTATGTAAAATTAATCTCAATAACTCTGGTTGAAACTGAAAAATTCTTGGTTCGAGCAACTGACGCTTTCAACGCGATATCTCTCCGGCTATATTTCAAAAGCTGAACAAATTCACAAATTCGCGTATCCTATATGCCGTGTTACGTGATGTGCAAGCTGTTGTTGTAATTTTGGTTGGAAAATGTTTTTGAAAAAAGAGCGGAAAAAAAGCATCTAAAAACTACCAATTCCGCTGCAATGCGTTTTTCACTACGGCGTTATTTAACAGGAACAATGTCCAGTGAAAAGAAAGATATTTATGCCTGTTGGAAGCGAATAAAGAGCACCGGCAGAAGTATTTCTTTTAACAAGGCGTTAGCGATGCAATTTGAACTTGTTCAGGCCGTACCATTCAGAACTGCGTTCTTTGTGGCAACGCGCGAAAACGTATTTTCCCGTGCGTTTCTATATTTATTCGTGGCAACCCTTCCGCCAACTTCTTCCTTTTTCCTGCAGCGCCGCTTACTTTTACCGGGGCTCGACCTTCTTTCACAGAGAGCACTTATATTTTTAATTCCCCTTTATGTTTTCATCGCCGCCATCCCTTCAAACCCTCCTCCTCTTCCCTTTTTATTACTGTGGCCGGGCTTTCGCTTTAATTTTTAATCCGCGCTGATTCCGGAATACCCGCCGAACAAAAATTCCAAAGTTTCCCGCCCGAACACTCCGCCGACTTGCCCGAGCCTCCATCTTTTTTACGGCCTATAAAAATAAGTAGGCAAAGCCCGTGCCTGCGGAAAGCACACGTTCGAGCTGAAATAAAAACGGAGACAGCTGAAAAGGAAACGATGTAGCCGAGTAACACGATAAAAAGTCCCGTGGAATATTCGTCGTTCTTTGTTTGGCAACGATTCGAGCATCGAATGTTCCGAAAGATACTTAACGCTTTTGCATTTGACGCTGCAACGAAAGCTGAGGATCGTTCACTGTGGCGATATTTACTTCGACAAATGGAAAGATAGCTTTGGACAGGTAAAAGTTGAAAATCAATCGTATGTAGTTATAATTACGCCGTTTCTTTAATCGCGAGAACGCGAAAGTACGAAAGTTAAATTTCGTGACTCGCATCGAATGCTATCGTTTCACGCAGGAAGTAGATATCCTCGAGGACGTTACTTCCACCGGCCGAGCACGAGGCAATCTCGCTACTTCCGCAACGTCGCTTGTACAAGCAAACACACCTTCCACGTTCAACATATTGCATATAACGCCAGCTAACGCAACTTTCGATATCAAAAGGAAAATAATATCGAACATTGGTTTTCTTCCTCGTCTCGAAGACACAGTGATAGATACAAGGGAAAGTTCTCAAATATAATATAGAAGAAGGTACATCGACGTGGAAATGATTAAAAAGTAAAGTTGAAGAACGATATACGATTTGAATAAAACAAAAAACGGTACATGGGAAAGTTTTGCAAAGAATTTGCGGTATGCAAAGTTTTCTTAAGAAATTTGTGCAGCTTTTGAAATTAAATTACGTTTTTGATTCTATCGTTTAGTATTGCAAACATAATACAACGATAAACTTTTATTATTCTGAGGGTATTCGTGAATAAAATAAAATTTAAATATGACAAACATATAATCTGCTGATTTATCTCGATGATATATAAACGCTAATTATTTAGTTAAGAACGTTATAAATTGATAGATGCGTCGGTGTCAAAATATGAAAGGTAATATTATAATTAATTATCATCAAAAAATAGAGGGAAAATATCGTGTATACATGCATCTAAATATACCTAAATATTCGAGCCAGTATTTGATGGATATTCATCGTTTCGCTGCACTTTTGCGGTAATATATATAGATATATTTCACCTGTTCCACGAGAACGTGGATCGTTGCGTTATACGAAGAATCCTTTTCACTTGAGCAAACAACAGAACGTTTATTTGTTCCGATACAATTTCAAATCGCTGTTTATTTTCAATACACTCCGCCAAAACACGGAGGTACGCGCGTACAATAAAAATAACATCTAAAAATACATCTTCATCGGGGACAGCGTATAAAAAGGATATTTATACAAATGCGTATTATTTTTTAAACATTTGTTGCAAAATAGATCGATCATTGTACCGCTATTATTCATTCGCGAATTAATCAAAATTATGACGACTGTCAAACGTTTAAGATACATTTTTATAGATCAAGATTTTTCATGGAAAATGTAAACCTTTGAAGTTTAAGTTTACGTTTCGTACAATCTTATCGAATACCTAATAACTAACGATGTTTCATTGGTAAAATATTACGGAGACTTTTACGTAACAAGTGCTTAAAAAGTTCAAAGAATACCGCGCTAAAAATTATTCCTACACCACAAACGCGCACACAACGTTTTCAAACGAACCGCATTAAAATCTCACTCTGCGTTACTCGCCAACTAAATCAATCAACGAATTCTTCCGATAAAACAATGTATAAACATGCTTGTACTCTACGCTGGGAGGCAATGTTCGTTAAAGCTCCAGCTATGGCCAATCAATATTAATAGTGGCGATCTATGATGCATGAAATCTCTACATCACGAAGGGCCAGAACGGTTTAAAATATTCAGCAAAGCGATCGTTTACGGTTTACGCAGCGATCGATCGCGAGTCCGAGCAGGTCCGGGTGAAAACAATTCGTCGTCGGCCGGTTGTCAGTCTCAGGGTATTTCGCGACATCTTGTCGACTGAACACGCGGTAGAAACTAGCCGGAAATTCATCCTGTCCCAAACCGCCGTACTATGAAAGTTTCTCTCCAGCGAAACTCGATAAGTACACGTTTACATTTGTAAACTTAATCCTATACGATGGTGAATATTTTGGCAGAATTTCGTTTCCTGACCGTTTCAATAATCCTGAGAGTGATTTTAGAGGGGGATGGCTGCTTCACGATGTTAAATTATAGTAATTTTTAAATAATTTTCAACCATTTTTTAAAATAACGCTTCGACATTTCTGGAAATAGTATTCTCTTTCGTAAAAGATGCTCGGTGCTAATAATCCTTAGTATCTTCCGGTTGTACTACGCTCTTTCGTTTCAGCAACTGTTTAATTAAAGCTCAGGTAAAATTTACTTCTTTGCTTTCTTGTACTCCAGTCGTTAAATAACTGGGTCGAAGAAAATAATCTCGAATTTTACATGCTGTCGGCCCTGGTGAGTTTCGTCGACGGTGTCAAATTTCGTCATTAATGATTGCAACATAAAAACTTGAAATCTGTTCTCCTTCCCGTCTTATAAAATCCTATCAGAACTAATTCCTCCGAATCATCGAAGAAACCGAATTTGCAACAGGTGAAACCAGGCCGGATTTGGCAATCTCCTACAATATCTTGAAAGAAACCACCTTCGTGCTGCTTTTACTTAAATTCAGTTCAGAAGGAACAAAGTTGCACGAGCCGCGCCGGGTATATCACGACTAACCCAATTGTTTTATCCCGTGGATTTCGCAAGAAACTTACCAGCCAGTGAATTAACAATCCCGTACTGCACGGTAGGGGGCAAGAAACGATCTGAAGTCATAAACGTGTGTTGGCGTTTGTCCTGGTAAAAAGCTACGCTGACGTTCCGGGGCAGAGGTAATGGATACGAGGCCGGAGCCAATGGCGCAAAATCGTGGATCGAGGGCAGGTCTGGCGATAGATAGTTGGGCTTTTTATCAACGGTCTCTGGAATATATTGCGGGAAGATGGAGAGAATCGTTAACGTCCACTATCGTTCCCTTACACGACGCTATCAATCAACCAGAGGGAAAATAAGTATCGCGCGACTGACTGCGCTTAATTCATCCCTGTCGATGCTCTCGGATAAAGTTAGGCGACGCTGAGAGATCACGGCGAAGCCTCTGTAAAACCAGATAATCTTCGGGGCACACGACGTGGCAAATGTTACGTTTATGTAAGAAATGGCAATGAAAGTTCTTTAATCTTATCTGTAGATTTGGAAGCAAATTTAAGTTTAATTTTACCGTTGTATCGATATGATAACGAATGACGAATTATGTCGTACAGCTGAGGGATAGATGAGTTAAAAGTATGTCGGTTGTTTTAAATGGACAGAGGTATATAGAGATATTCTATGTTGTAGATTTATACATAAATTAGATTAGTAAGAGAAATGGAAAGTATTAATTCAGGTGCGGGGGTGGGATGGATAACCGCTTCTTCCAAAGACGAAGGTAATTAATTGTTTTCTTAATTGATTCTTACTAATAAATTCGAGCACCGGTGTCTACAGATATAATTAATCATACTGTTGTTACGTTTTCTCGGCTCTTAATCTCTTTCTACCGTGACGTATATATGTATAATTTATTTCGTAACTTCGGAGAGCAAAGATATCACTTTGAAACGATATTTCTTAATGACGTTGCAGTAACAACGTCGAATATTACGATCGAAAAGTCTCAAAGCGCGCGTAGGTTTCAATCAACCGACTCTCGAATTAGTTATTTTACTAACGCGTTTATTGTAACTTAGACTTTGGACACGTTGTCAAATAAAGAAAACGAACAAAATTATAACTATATTTGTAAAAATAAAATAAACCAATAACGAGAGTCATTTTTTAATTAAGTGTTCTATATCTTTGCTGTTACCATACTATTTGCTGTTATCCTGTACCGAAAGATTCAAATTAAAAGATATTTAACTAAAATTATTGCAGTACTGTTAAATTAATACGAACGACGTAAGAAAATCAAATAATTGTAAATGTAGCACGGCAACACAATAATTGTCATAATTAACACATCAATATCAACGTTCTGAACACGCTCGACATTCTTCACTCCCAAAGGGGATGGAAATTTCGTTAATTCGGAAAACGGCCGAAAGCTGGCTTGCTAACAAAGACTGGTATCTTGATTTAATCCGCGCTTCGATGCTAATTAAATTAATTAACATAGCGGAACAATACGCAGCGCCGGATGGTCTTTTGTTCCATCGCGGCTTTGATCAAGAGTCTCCCTTTGTGGAATCAAACCGACGATTGTATCTGACGTTTGATATTCAATTTTGCGTTTCCATTTTTAGCCGAGGTTCCATGTGAAGAAGCTCACCCGATGCTTTCTTCCTCGATGCTTCACTTTTGCGGACAATTCCGTTTCCTCGCGGATCTGACGCGTGAAGCACTGTTATACAAGACTATATCGAAATGATTTTTCTTTTAATATTTCACGTGCAACGCGAATAGACCGTTGTCACACTGCGAATCTTTCGACTTTAATTTCACGAAATTGGGGCCTTCCGTATTAATTTTTTTTTTTTGGATGAAGGGAGAGGGGATAAAAAGGAGTTAGAATTAGTTGAATGGTATTAACAAATCCGTAAATTGATACGCCGCGGTTCAATAAATTATAATTAATCAGGCTTTCGTTCAATGAATTTTATCAGGCAAAGAACAATATCCTTATTTTTTAATGAAATGAAATATTTCCAATTACCGAAGTGTTCTTTTGTCAAAAGACATTAACCACTTCCTATCTATACCTCGTTCTATCTTTAGCCACTTTTAAAATTACAATTTTCTCGAACAAGCGTCTCAAACTTCTCACGTCATATAGCTAGAAACAAAATCTTCTGTTCGAATACAATGTCTCTTAACAAATAACTTTCTCGTTCGGCTTTCCGCGTTGACACTCAAAATATGCAACTAACTGCGGTATAAAACTAAAAATACAGAATTTCGTTCATGTAGCGTTTTAGTTTAAATTCGTGACATAAATTTTCTGCTCGCGTTTCGATTGCTACCCTGCACCGAACAGTTTCCAGCTAACTTCAAAGCTCCAGAGACACAATGGTTCGAAGGTATTCAACGTTACCTTAAAACACAAGTAAAACGTCGGGGAAGCATCGAGCTTAAAACGAAGGATAAACGCAACAACGCTGTGATCTGTCTAGGAACGCGATAAAAAAGAAAAGCCTGGAGGCCGACATCCACGCTGCCAAAACCATCAATCCGAAACCCAACCGTTCGACAAGCACCGCGCCGTTTTCGTCAAAGCATTTTCAGCTGGCGTATCGTTTGTTTCCGCAAAAACCGTCGTCGTCTGCGGCGGCGGCACGGAGTACGTCTCTGCCATCGAAACACCGTACGCCTCGAGTGTATTTCGAACGAAACGTCGCCGTCGAGAGGAGAAACGAAAGAAACAAAATACAGCGACAAATGGAAGAAAGCGGGGGGAGGGGGGGGGGGGGAAAGG
>JACXIV010000100.1:1925127-2035754 GCA_014737475.1 Bombus confusus
GCTGGCTCAGTGGAGTCCTCCTCGCGGGGGGTGGCTTTGTGAGCGAGCAGAGAAAGTACGCCAGACACGGAGAACGCGATGGTAAAGGGGATGGTTTCGATAGAAGGGGGGGGGGGTGGATAGAGCGCGCGAAAGAAGAGTGGACGAAGAAAAGGGTAGGAGGGTGCGGGGAAGGTGGTGTTTCGTGTAGCCGACAGGGAGGCGAGAGCGAGGGAAACGACAGCAACCACCCCAATTTATAATATTTATCGCCGCTAGCCGATAATGGAATTTCGCCTGGCGCGTTTATGCGCGTATATGTACGGCCTTGGCCGGCCCCTCTTAAATCCTGAATCGGGACGTATGGCTGGCTACCACCCTCTCGTAATATTCCTGGTAAATACTCGCTACCGCTCCGATATATCCTTTCCTTCTCCTTTTTTTATCTGTTTGTTTGCTCGTTCTTCTTGTTTGCCGATTTTTTCTCATAGAGGGACGAATGATTAGCGAAATCTAGGCGGCATTCGTTAGTAGCAGGGACAGTTTCTGGTTCGACTTGGGGACAATGAGATAGCCGCGGTGATTTCGCAAGTCGAACAGAATCGTCCAAATAAATTTATTACGAGCGTCTAGTTTGAGTCGTGGACTTTGCGTTTGTAAGTCGGACCGATTTGAATCTTACGGTTTCTTCGATGGAACGAAGCTAGAATGTGAAAATGCGCGGGAGGATCAGCTTGGAAATGATATACCTATACGAACGTACGAAAATTCTTAAAATCATATACTTGCCACGTACGGCGACGCGTCAAATGCTTGCGAATGTCGCAACTACAACGCGTATTATACAATCTGTTAGCTGCGTCGATGAAAGATTCATAAACCTGCGTGCAACGACGAATCCTCGAATCACTCGGAGTTTTCTGAAACAACGTAATCTCGATAGAAAAAGTCGGTCGGCAACTTGCCGGAAAAAGCTACAAAGAAGAATGTAAAACAAAGAGCCTGCGAACAAAGAGGGATCGAACGTTCGCCGCGGAGCACGAGTCCGTGAAAAAAGTCGTCGCGCGGAATTCATTAGTCGAGCGATTTTAAATATTCGTGCATTGAATCGGTGCGCTTTGTCCGCGCGATCGCCGAAGCGAAATCGCCGTGTCTAGGCCGTAAATCCCGCGGCGGGCAGCTTATCGATTCGCGCGAACGAAACGGAAAGCGGGCCGAGGGAATGGCGCGTAACGAGCGGCTCGTAAATACGTTTCGTCGCGTATCAACTATCCCGTTTGTCCGGCCACAGGCTGCATACGCGGCCGTGTTTATGCTCGCGCGGATAATGCGTTCTGTTATAAATTCTGGCCCACAATGCAACGCGATCCGCGTGTCTATTTGCAACACGCACGCAACTCTCTGTCTCTGTCGTTCGCATTCACCTTCTATTCTCCATCTGCGTTTCACTCTGTTGCGAATCGGTCGAGCAGCAGGCGCAAATCCACGCCGCAAACTAGATACGTCACACAGCGTGACCGGTTCGCTAATTAACCCTTTTCAATTTTCTCTCAAATATTGACGCGTGTGCGCGCTTACTCTCGCGTTCACCGGCTCGAGGTTTCGCCGAGCGCCGCGAAATTGCGAGATATCCGCGCGGCTGCTTCCCAATCGAATCGCCGATCCCCTTTTTATTCATTAACGAGAACCGGCTAGCAAAGAGGCCGCCCTCTGCGATTGTTTGTTCCGGGTACACGCTGCCGCGAATCTGGGACACATCGGACCGACTCCGGTTTTCATCGTGATCGCTAGCGCACCAGGCTTTTGTTACATCCCCGGACACTTCTTAATTGCGTATTTAGAGATTCGCTGGCGAAGACGCGCGGATTTCAGACAGAGATGCTCCACGGTTTAGTCTTCGTTCTTCTTGGTTATCCTACGTTTTGTTTCGATCCATTGATGAGCGTTGCTCGAAGAGCGGGTATTTTCGTAAAATTAAATCTGATCCGAGAGAAGGAAACGTATTTGGTCGGTACAATGGTTATCATCGTGGGAATAACGACGAGACTCGTTCTCGCCAATTAATCGGCGAACTGAGTCGGATAACGCATAGGATTTGGTCGTTAAATTACGGCTGTTAAGGATGGAAGTACTTTTCTGCTCACGTTCGATAAATTTATTCCAAGTTTTAATAAAATTACGAGTCGCTCGGACGCAGCGGCGGCTAAAAACGATCCAAGCTTCGTACACTTACGAATTTTATCACGCTTTTACACTTTCATTTATTCCTTCCTCTTACTACGTACGATCCACCTCGTAAAATCACGATGCTTTTCTATATTTCTCATCTTATCCGCAACTGTATATCGTGGTCAACGTCAAGTATCTGCGATCATCAGTTTCCAGCGATAAATTTGTGCCACGTCTGGTTGAAATCACGACGAAGACAGCTATTAACCGTTGAATGCCGCTCGGTATTCGCCTCGGTGGTGAGGATTGTTCGAGATTCTTGCAAGGTCGCGCGCACACGAGCGCGTAGGCGCGAGGCGGGCAAAGGAGATGGAGCTAGCGAAGGCGAATTTCTCGATAACCCAAGTTATTAACTCATAAAGGCCGAGCTAAGGCTGGGTTAGGGGATGAAGCATCCCCTGCTATTATCGCGAATTTACATACTCGGCGGCAAGGGTGACGGAGATGAAGACACAACCACCCTCTTGTCTACTCACCCCCGTGCCTCAACCTCTCATTCTTTCACAACAAAACCACGCGTCCTGAAGTATAATGATTAAATGTAAACAAGCCGTTGCTTGTCGCCGTTGATGGCGAACCTGAAAACCTGTACAATTGATTAATGGCCTTGGCAAGTATCGATTACTATGCTGTTTCCACGTAGAATCGTATCCGAAGGGCAGTTGAAAATAAAGTAGCGAGAAATGAGGTGGAGTAATGACATTAGTAAGTTACTGTTGCTGATTGGTGTAATGTAGAACGGGTAATACGTTTGCTGTATACATGTTGCATAATAAAAATTCCTTTGGCTGAATAATGGGAATCTGTTCCTTGTAGCAATATTGAGAAACCAAGTGGAAGTTAGATGGTAAAACGCTGAATAACAATAACAATAAGAATCTCAACGTTATTTAATAGCGAGCGAAAGATCATAATTGATGATTGCAAACTGCTGAATGATGATGGGTAGAAGATGAAAATAGCTATTTTATGGAATAACAAATCTTTCTCGTGATTTTTAGTTATCGACTTACTTATTAACTTGACGAATTCGCTTGTGCAAATAATCGTCAATATTTTTAACTCCTCGAGGTCGCCGTAATATTACATTTACCGTGTAGCAAGCTCAGAAATTTCCATCGGTAATATTATCGTAATAAAGTACCACGACAGCGTGATATCGTTTCACAACAGAATATTATATATAAAAATAAATAAACGTAGACGCCTCTCCTAACCAATTCTCTGTATTACTTTTGGTAATTAATAAAGTAAGTATAAAAGTAATTAATAATTTTATACGATCGAAGACCCGAAGAAAAATTGAATCGACCACCTTACGAAGTATTACTGTGGTTCTACGGTGTAAAAAATGCGATTCGAAGATGGTGCTTGGAAATATCGTTCAATTTTACTTTAGTATACTTACCGGAGCATGCTAGTAAGTATACTCTAAATAAATTTGCGTTTATGATGGATACTTCAGGTTTCTCGAAGACGCAGGAGCATTTCACTTTCGAAACAATTACGTCGGGAAAGGGGAGCAACTTTTAACAGCACCTTTCTCTTTATGGTCGTTACAGTGCCAAAGTAGCGCGGCTGCGCTCGCGTAAATGAGTATGCTTTACGGTTTAGGTTTAAAACGTAAGTTTTTCATGGCTGTCAGTAGGCCCCTAACTGGATTGTATTAACGCATTCAGTTGCGTATTGCCATGAGTTAATGGACCTCGCGAAACACTGTGCAGAAACTTGGATGGAACGTATTTCTTACGTTGTAACTCAACGCTTTTGTTCTTACGCAAAGCGAAACAAAAATCCCGCAGTGTAAATGCGCTACCCTACTTTGGGTATTTTATAGCTTTTTGCTTGCTGTATGCATTAAATATGTATATTTTCGCATACTTAAAATCTCCTTAAATCTATAGACATACATGTACATGTACATATATTTTATTTATTTGTTTCTTCATGTGTATATACATATACATTTCCTAAAAGATCAACTGTCAAATAATTCCAGGAGAAGATTCACCGTTCATGATTCTTGCTTCCGAAAGATTTGCCTGTATTCCGAAATTTGTACAACGACCAGGATCTTGCCCAATCTCTATTTTCTCTAACTCGTCAATCGCGGATCTAATTTGCCGTGGAAAGCAAGTAATGGAAAAAAATGAATGGCGCAAAACGAAAGGAAGAAGAAACCAAAAGAAGAAAAAAATGGGAGGTCGCCGACACAATAAGAAGAATAGCGTACAGCACAATCGGAATAAGGACAAAGAATAAACGAGATAGGGGGGTAGAAAGAAGGGACGAAAAGGGTGGCGGTAAAGGGAGAGCAAGCCCGCTGAGATGTGAAATGGGTTTAATTAATCTCCGCCTAATTGTGTCGGAGACCTGAGATTTCCAGGGACGTATTAATTTATGCCGCCAAATTATGCACCCACAGCAGGTGAACGCTTCTGCCATTTCTCGTCCGTTCAGGACTTCGTTGGATTCGCCCTATAATTGCATGGATTGCTCGAATAACTCAGACCCCGATGTTCTTTCTCCTTTCTCTCGTAGATTCTAACGCTACGCACGTTTTGTACGAATTTTTTTTCACGTACCTTATACACGTATGTGAAATAATTGAAAACAACGATAAAACGCGAGAAAAGGATTCTAAAGATACGCGAACATATTATTCGTTTATATAGGAGAATGTTTTCGTAAGAACTTTACTTTGCTTGTGAGAAAAGATACCGACACCGAGAAATTATCATCGATCGAAGAAGATGACAAAATAGTAATAATAGTCGCCGACTAAAATAACAATGCTAAGTAATTTTCTACTTTCTAAACTACTCGATATATCGAAATCACTGCACAAAGACTACGTACATATCGAACAGTTGCATTCGAATCCTAATCTTAGAAACTCTTAATCCACGATGCTTGCTAAACAGATCAACGATCAATAATTCCCTTTGTAAGATCAGAGACGCCCAATACCGTCTTTCGTCACATGCTTCATATGACATTCAGAAAGGACTCGTAACCATTCGCTTGCGAAATTAGCGAGATCCAATATCTCCAGTCACCGTCATTTACCGATACCTGCATTAAAAGCCAACGCAAGGGAAGAAGAAGCTGTATCAACGATCGAGAGAGTTTCATGAAAAATTTCACTTAATTCTTGTCTTGTGTGAAACAACAAGAAGAAGGTAGGTGCATCGACGAGAAGAATGAAGAAAGCAGCGGTGAAAATGGGGATACTCTATGCACCGATCGTTTGGTTGGACGTGTGAGTAAACTAGAGCTCTTATCATGGACGAGTGTGCAGCCAAGAGATAGCGGCCGGCACGTCAAAGAGAATAAGCGATCGATACTCGATGGCCCCTTTGTCGAGGGATTAGCTCGCGGCTTCTACGTGCACATCGAACGGAGAGGCTGAAAGGGAGGAGAAGACGAGCCAACAGAGATCAGAGAAATCCTTGCGCCGAGCGTAAACTGCGGCTGCTCGACCGCCAGGAACCGCATTACACGGCTGATCCGGGCAAAAATTGTTTCCCTTCAAACAGTATCGAAGAGGAAGCACCAGAGATCTAGCGAATTGTTGTTGTTGTTGTTCTTGGAAAACGAGCAGCAAACTTTCAACGTGGTGGTTCTCTATATGTATAGAGTCTTGTACGCAGCTTGCGGAACGTCGACTACACGTTGGGACACGTAAATGAAGTATGTTAATTCTTGATGAGAATGAATATCGATATTTCGACGTGCAAAGTTGGACATGGATTGAAACGAATTGGATATATCAAGATTCCTAGATTTGTAATGCAATTGTCAGATATTTTACAGAATTCGAGGATTCGGAGGGTCGACTTTAATTAACGACGTTACGTGAAACATTTCTAAGGTCGTTGAAAAAATTAAGGAAACTTCGTTAACTACATCGTCTGGAAAATCTTTAATATCGTTACAACGAAAACACGAAATATTCTATCGTTTCGCAGTTTAACGTCGTTTATCGTACACCGTCGTCGAGGTGTATTTTACGTGGAAAAATTGTTTTCACGTTTTTACGTCATTTCAAGACGTAAAAGCGCGTCGTCGAAATGAATTAACGAATTCTTGCACTTCTAACGCGCAAACGGCACGACAAGTATCGAGAAAGGAACGAAGTTAAACCAGCAAAGCGCCGCGCCGTTCCGTTATTTCATGATGAAGGCACTTGCAGTTAAATGGAACGAAGAAATGGTATCTCGAGTTGTTCCTTCATTTCGTTTCGTGCCGTTCTCCTTTTACGGAGTTACACTGAACTGCAGCCTCCCCTTCCCCGTCCCTTTCGTCTTTGTAAAGAACGAACCCTTAATTAACGTCTGAAAAAAAAATCCATTACCCTGCATTTTATGCATTGTTGTACACGTGACGTGCAATTTTGTTAAACAAAGGAGAAAGCAATTGAAGATACATATTTATCGATACATATAACAATTTACATATTTACAAGATCCAAAGGATCTCCTAAAATTTCATATAAAATATTTTCGGATATTCATTCGATGTATCTATATTTATAGAATATTCGAAGATATTTATTCAACGCCTTCTATATCTATCGAATATTTCAAAATACTTATTTAACATATATCTCTATTAATATAGAGAAAATGTCCATTGGAATTTTACATCCTATTCTCTCATTTCATCGAGCTTCCTGTATCTCACGCGCCATTTTGGAAAACACCTTTATTTTCATCCTTTCGGATGGGACGTTCGTCTCCGTTCGAAAGATATAACTGGAAGATGAAAGCAGGATTGAAAAGAAACGAGAACGCCGGGGACATAATTCTCAGAAATGGAAAGATCCAACGGTCTTATTGACCACGAGCACGAGACGGGGTTAGGTTGACACATGGATGCACACGTTACCTTTGCAACGTCCGATGTACCCTTTTGCCCCTCGGCTTTCATTTTATAGATGGATTGCTTAGATTTATGCTCACGCGACGAACAGACGCGGCTCCACGTTCTCCATCTACTTCGAGAACCAATCCGTTTCCATCGAATCACGATCATCTTCGCTTTTGCAACACCTCGTGTAATTCGATATTTTTTTTTGGAAAATTTGCATTTCTGAAAACTTACGACTATGATCGCTAATTACATTTTCACTCGTTTTATACGATCATTCGTTATTCCAGAATGTCAAAATCCACGCAGAATTTTGTATATCTGTATCTCGCATGTCCATTACACAAATCACAAGGGAGAGTTATCACAACTGCTAACTAATTTTTCGAACGTCTTAAGACGAATATGAATTTGAAAAATTGATTGTTTCTGCTGCTCATAAAATTTACAGTTCGATAATTCCATGAAACGTAAACTGGTCGTCGGGCGCGTCTGATCACGATATTCCGTATCTACTGCACGAGTCCATGAATCCTATCTCCGAACATTCGTATATGAAATACGTTTACCAAAGAAATTACCGAATAATTCCTTTGGCATTATATCGGTTACTATAATATAACAGTAATATTCTAAAAGTGTTTGAGCATGTTTCATCAATACTCGAATAAATCGTTCTTCCATTAATCGCTATCAAATCTCAGTCTAATGTTTTTCTCCATTTTTTTTCTAATTCGAACAGGCAATAACGTTTCAGGGTCCACCCACGCCTATTTCAAACAAATTAACGAGTCTCGTCGGTCGTAAAGATCGTTGGTTCCTTATTAACTCGGCAAACACCGAGTATCACGGAAGACCAATATTTTACACCGGGAATACTCTCTAGAACTTCGATCGTATATCCGTTTTAGAGTTTGCCTTCCTCGCTCCACCGTCGATCTGTATTTACATCCTACCTCGTTTCGAATTATTGTATAACGTTTCATTCGTAATAACCATCGGGATCTTCGACGATCCTCGAAGATGAGCGTAATATGCAGTACGATTAAGTTTCTTGTCTGAATGTACGACCAAGTGATCAATTGTAAAATAAAGTAGCTGTGTTTGAAAAAGGTTTCCATGAACTTAAGGAGAGCAACGAGTACAGTAGAAGAAATTTTTCGTAAGAATATGTAGTTTTCTCAGAGGTAAATTGTATATAGAATATTTACCGTGCATTCTTGCAGAATAATTTAAAGACAGACTTCTGCGTTACATTACCCACAATTTCGTAAGATAAATTACCGATGTCGTTATCGTAAAACCTCGTTGAACGATTCATAAGACAAACAAATACGTACAACGACGTATGCTACTTACGTGTATCAATGCTATAATAAATTCATCTTCCGATGCTTAGTCAAATAAACGTTCATAAAGACCTATCCATACCTATCGGTAACTACAATAAACTCGCTTCTCACACGCCGTAAATCCAAGACCCAGATATCGAACATCGCGATAGAATAATCGATGCAAAAGTCCCATTAAACTGGAACCCACACACACAGCCCAGCTTCCCTCGTTTCCATTAATACTCTGGGTACTCTCGCGTTAACAAAGTACCGAGAAGAATGCACGATCGCGTGGCTCGCACAAAATTCCCAATTATACCGAGAGAAACCCTGGCTTCCTGTCCTTTTCTCGCGTACAATCGTATGCACCCTTCGACGATGTTCCGGGAGAACCGAATGCGGTGCCGGTCGATCATTTTCGACCGGAGAAGTTCGAGCACCCTCGCAGTTTCGAGAGGTGGATTAACGAGTTTCCTCAAAGCGGTTCCCGACGTAGGAGAAGCAAAAGGAGAGGAGAGACGAAGGAAGAGGTTGGCGGGACAGGCACTGTCAGAGATTCCAGGGAATGACAAAGTCTCGAGACGATCGTTAAATCCATTCGTAACTCGGGGAACTGGTCGCTTTGACTGATGGGAGACGTCGCGGTTAGAACAAATCACTTTTGTCGCTAATGCCTTAGATGTTGCTCTCGCGTCTCCTCCGAAACGCTGCGCCGTGTTTCTATCGGGGAAACTATCGGCTTTGAAACGACGTGCACCCTCGCGCAGAAGCAGAATCGTACACCCGCGTTTGCCAAAGTTTTTTAAAGTTAAAGTTCAGAATTTATCACAGAGTGATAATTGATATTCTATCGTCGTATTTGTTGTAAAATCGTTTTGTTTAAAACGTATTGTGTTTGTAGAAATTAATGATAATATACCTAAACCTGACCGAGGGACAACGTGTACTGTCACGTAGAAAGAGAATCGTACGTGTCTCTTTGATGAAGATGAAGTTCTGTACGGTGATGATATTGAAAATTATTTACGCGTTACGAACGTTATAATTTATAATCTGTTATCAGAGTGGCGATCGATCTAGGTTTCTCACACCGACTTCAAGTATTAATAAGATTCCATAATAGCTAACGACATAAATATAAATCGCTTCAAACGATACGCGATCATCCGACACCCGATCGAACTTTCTTCTATTACCAGTCACATCCAACTCCGCAAAATATTACACAAAACGCGTCATTAAAGTCTCATAACCCTACGCACCCCATGTTCGATCTTGCCCACGACTAACCCCCACATCTCCGAATCAACTATTTCGCTTTATTACCAAACTCCACGTCAGAACCATGTTGGTAGCTTTACAAGCTGCTTACCATCGAACTTCCAAACACGACCATTTCTTCCGAAAGAGTTTTGCCTAACGTGCAATTCATCATGCCCAACTCCAATAAAACGGGCCTAATGAATACATCGTTCCATGAAACGATCCATGACTGCTACAGCCTATCGCCACTTGTTGCTAGCACATGACTCGAATGCCACATCCGCCACGAGAAACCGCGATCTCGCATCTCTAACTGTGCGTCCAGCAATGTCCGTTGAACACCTCTCTTCGCGTGTCTCATCAGCTCTGTAGAATTCTTCGGGCGTGTTTGGCCTGTAGCCAAAACGCTGACTAACCGCTATACTCTGGTCAATTATACGTATTGTTATCTTGGCAGAAATCGTCGGGTATTTTTGGATAATTAGGCTCAGCTGCTGACACGACGTGGATGATATGTAGTGGCAGGCACGAGCTTACGTCATGATTCTCAGAACGATTTTATGGAAACTTCAGCAGAAACAGAGTGATTGTGTCGGTTGGTTTTTCTCGTGGCAAACTAACCAACACATCCACGTCTGGGAATTTAGATTGCGGATGGTAGTCATCGCGGATTGCCAGGTGATTTTCGGTGTTAATGGACCGGTTCGAGACGCTTTTATCGCGACACGTCGTATTCTTCATCCAAGGTGGTTTATTAACATTTTAGCGGCGGCTCACACCGCGCCAGTTGGCGTACTGCTAATAATATGATTGGACCAATGTTGAACAGCAGATATACGAGTTTATTAGAGGCCAGATCGATCGACTTCGCCTTTCGTTAATTTTTCAATTTCATTGCACGCGTATACGATCGTATTCTCAAGAAGAAACCTTCCACGAGTTTATTTATCGCAAGAAGATGACATTTATTTCCGATTAAACGTTTAAAAGTTCCAGGATTAGCAAAATATTCTGAAAAGAATTTTGCTTTTGAAAGTAACTGACGATTCTGCTAAATTTAGAGAATATTCAGTTTACGACGTTGCTGTACAAATGTCTGTAATTTATTTCCCCGTAGTGTTTAGCTCCTTCTCGTAAGTATTTCCACGAAAGTTCAGCATGATTCACGGAAACACATCTCTTGTCCCTTAAATGTACCATAACTTTACATCGCAGTCCTACGTGAAACTCATCCTTCTTGAATTTCACCCCTTCAGAGATAATTGCCGCTGGCATAAGTGGTCTCTTAACAGCACTACGTGTCATCACATCGCGAGCAAACTTCCTACCTCGCGTCGCATAATTCATATATTGTGTTACCACATTCGTTGCGCGTCAAAAAATTCAGCTGTGTGTCCATAATGAACGCGGAAAACGGCGGACGACGAAACTTCTACTTCGTTCGTTTGTATTACCATTACAAGACGATTGAACGAAATATTACGATCGTAGAATTAGAAAGCGATAGAAACAAATTTCCATTTCCAATAGATCGCTTTTAATTCTTGCATACGTAAGTACGATATAATTCGTCCCTGATAAAAATGGAACGATCCGTACAATCAAATCGGTTCTCGAGTAAATAAATATACTATTATATTCGAGAGATCGACAACCCAATTGGCGTTCCACGGTTAACGATTTCATTCAACCTCTCAACTCCCAACGATCACTTTGAAAACACCTCGCTGCAATCTCTGTCTATCCCGACCTAATCTTCCATCACCAACAACGTTATATACGATACTCAGATACGCTCTGGTCTCAAGCTTCTCTGCAAGAATTCCTCCTAACAAATCCCCAACCGAAACTCCCGGCTCGTATACTTTCTACTTGATCTTGATCTGCGAGATCGGCCATCGCGAGGAATCGGCTGTTGCACGGTTGGCTGACTCTAGATGGTTTTTCGCGGCAGCATACGGCGCCGACAGGTCAGAACGAAGAAAGACAGAGAGAGAGGAATAGCGAAGGAGTGGATAACAGGCGGGCTAACCGGCTCAGAGAATCGCGAGGAACGCAAGCAAGCTACGTGGTGTGCAGGCCAGACCTGGCCTGGATCCTCTGCGC
The DNA here is from genome assembly GCA_014737475.1 of Bombus confusus. Classification (NCBI taxonomy): domain Eukaryota; kingdom Metazoa; phylum Arthropoda; class Insecta; order Hymenoptera; family Apidae; genus Bombus; species Bombus confusus. The sequence goes on from JACXIV010000100.1 coordinate 1,936,911, forward strand.
TTGGCGTGAAAGGCTGTTAGCATAGGAATGGTTCAGCTTCGAGTGGAGTGGTCCATTGTCGGGTCAGCCGTTCGTAGAAGTGCCATCGGCCTCCGAGTGTCGTATATACTCACGGAGAAAGAACACCTAGCTCACACTCTGGCCGTCGTATCGAGAGAACGGGACAACAATAGACGAGAGGAGCACGGTGTCCCGGCCGACTACTGGATTCTCCTTGTTACACAACCGTCCCGCCATTGTCCCAGCTGTTTGCGCTTTGCCGCGCCCGTGCGCGACGCCTCGGCTCGTTGCTCCAACCCGCCCACGCTTCTTTCAACGACCACTCGTGAAATGGTTATCCGCTATGGTTTAGAAGTCGCAGGGAATATCTCTCTGTTAAACGACGCGATTCTTCCCTTTTTTTTTTAGCTTCCTTTCTGTTTCCTCCTTCCTTTCTTCTTTTTCTTCTTTTTTTCTTTTCTTCTCTTTTGGGTTGTATCGATACGCCTGAATTGCGCACTCTGGAACATCGTCCTCAGGATGCGTAGGATGTCTGCGATGGAATGGTTGGCTTGTTGGAGGAGTAAGGTAGGTGTAGAACGAGGAAGTTTGCAGTTAAGGTGACAGAGTTTATGGAAGTGTCGATTGGTTGGGCGATTCGAATTTAACGCAGCGAAATTCCATTAGTTGTAGATTTTAATATCGAGTATAGAGTGTATCGCGTAGCAAGTTTTATTACTGCAGTAACGGCGATTGAATATTTTTCACTGCTTTTGACCGTTCACCGCTAATCGAATTTTGGTAACTCGTCATATGCCGGAGAAAATAATTTTCGCGCGAAATTTACTTTTCTATCGGAAAACTCGATATATTACTTAACTTCCTGCAAATTCTATCGATCACTAGCCAACAAACGTTCCGACACGTTATCGTAATACGTAAACCATCCAAAAGAATAAGCCATACGGTTCATAGAGCTCGAGCGGAATAATTATCGTCTGTTATCGCTTACTCATCAGCGGTAAAAATAAACGAAACGCGCAATTAGAAAGACGGATCGGCTAAAGGGTGCGTAGAACAAACGAGCATCTTCCATCTTAGCGATTCGACGATAAAATTGTTTTTCCGGTGCCGGTGGACAGTGAGAAACGCGTGCTAAGTGGTCAGATGTCTATCACGGTCCAAGGCTGCTCCCGTGTCAGCGTTGCGTGAAACTCGGTCGAGCGTTTATCTTCGCTTCCTCGGAAGAATTCTTCGTAGCTGCATAATAAACTGTCTCTCTGTGCTCGCTTCTGTTTCCGTCTTTTTCCATTGCCTCGTAAACACGGCAAATAAAACAATAATATTATGGAGCCGAGCCAAGCGAAACTGCTTCGCCTCTCTGTTCTTTTCTACGTTGCTCCTCCTCCATCTGTGTCTGCTATACTCTTCCGCTTCGTTTGCTCGCGCGCATTCCGCGTACCACGCACCCAGCTTTATTATCGAATAATTTTGGAAATCAGCCAACGCGGAATATTATGTTAACTACTACTGTTCCTTCTCTTCGTCGTATTTGGCTTCTTCGGTCGTTCGATCGAAGGCGATAGACAACCAAGATTTCTTAGATCTCACGCTTATCAGCGACGTTGGACGACGTCGGTGATGGAACTGGCGTTTCTGAAGCTTCAGATAGATTGTTAGAGGTTTAGAGTGTCGAGCGTGTTATGGAATTTTGGTGTACGGGTGACGATATTTGAGGACCGCGTCGCTGGAATTTTTCCTAGTTCCGAAGATGGTTGCAAAGCGGTCGAAAATATTCGACGCGTTCTACGAGAAAATCATGTAGTTTGAGAATATGTTATGTTACGATGCTGGTCAGAAAATCTTGCGATTTTGGTAATCCTAATTTGCAAACGAATATTCTTTGCAACGCGATAGAGAAAGAATTATATTTTTTAAAAACTCGAAGTGGCTTTCCGTTTAATATGAAAAAAAGAATGTTTTTAACACACCTTTTGCCATTGTACGTTATCTATTCGATACAGATAAATCGCGGATGATAATTTCTCTTTTATTACATTCGTGCATAGCATTACTCCGATGTTGACGAACACCCTGTTAATGTATTAACGAATAATCGAATGTATTCGGTTAACGTGCTTAAAAGCACATGATTCCATTTATGAAACAACAGATTTAATATTCCTACATTCCCTACGCTTACGGCAAAATTAACAATAATTTAAATTATGTTTCCCTTGAAATCATTCGACCATTCGTCTCAAACATTTTTCAATATCATCGATAGCTTTCCAAATATCTACATATAGAATGATACGAATAACGTAAAATATTTGAAAATAACAAAATACCACTGACACGGACTTCTCACATACAGGCTGATATTTGAAACAAATCGAAAGAATTTCAAGTTATATATCAAGCGCAATCATGGAAAGCGTAATCTGAAAATCGATGAATTCAGCAAGTTCATACATAATAAAGGATGGCTGTGAAATATACGTAACGTAGAAAGCGAATAGAAGGTCGATTGCATCTTCCACCTGCGGATAAAGCCGGGCTATCCATCTATCGACAAGTGTGGCTCGTCTTCACTGGAACTTGCCTATCGATCACTTTGTCTGCCCTATCGTCGTGTTCTACTACTGCGACACTCGCTACCCTCAGCCCTATCGCGGCTGCTATCTTTCCCGGTGCCAGCATCGCTATAACCAGTGCAGACAGATACCGTCCTGGCTCGTATGTCACTATTACCAACGCCATTTCTCTTTTTGACTCTCCTTGCACCTAGTCCGCCTCTTCCGACCGCTATCGAACAGCCAGACAAACCGGGTAATTCTGTTTTTCCTTCGCCAACCGACCGACTCGAATAGATCAAAGTGCTATCGACGAGCGTAATGTAATGTGTAACGAGAGGAGAAGAGAAGAGAACGGGGAGGGCTGGTCTAGGCTGAAAGAAATCGGTTGCGAGCGTTTTGATAACTGGTAGTAGGTCATATTTGGTGGGTGGTACTTACTAAATTACTTCGATACTAGTACTAGAAAATTTACGGAAATATCGGATTTTTCGTGTTATTTTTCTATAATTACAAAAAATATGTAGGTATTTTGTCAGGAAATAATTGTAAAAAGTTGTAAGAATAGAAATTGCGCTAGAATTTCAGTTTCGAACTTTCAAGGTTTCAGTTTGTTATAATGGAAATTGAGGTATCGCAAATTTTCTAAATTCGAGTTCCGCGTAATGACAAGTTTCGATCTTCTGACGAATTCGCTGAGAGAAGACACGCTTCTGCAAACTTTTCTAATATTTTAAGTTTCGCTCTTCCAAATTCTCCACTTTTCGATCTTCTACGATGGAAATTGTAATCTTGCAAATCTTGCACACTGGAATTTTCAAATTACCTGCGTTCTATTTTTCTAAATTCTTCGAATTCTGATTATGTATCAACGTTAAAATATTTAGATACATATATATATACAGATATACATGAGAATATAGATTTCAAAATATCGGCAACACAAGCAAGAATTACTGTCGCGTATCTAAAATCAAACAATACGAATTCTTCCATTTGTTTTAAGCGGGCAACGTTTATTAGTAGTGATTTAACTCTTGTCGGGATTATGGCACAGCGACAAAACGTACACGCGAAATAGAAAATTACTTATAGCTATGTTGCAAGAAGGGTAGTAAAATTTCAGCGAACAAATAGACAGAAAGCTGAAACAGAGAGAAGATAATGGAATAAAACTTTAATTTCGTGAAACCTTTCACGTGTCGCGAGAGCAAGGGTATTTTCGTGGAATTTGCTTTAAAAACCAGCTTTAAGGAAAAAGAAAGGGAAAAGAGAGAAGTTCGTTGGAAAAAACATTATCATTCGCGGAGGTTCCATTCGCGCAAGGAATTCGTTCGCGCGTGCATAGATAGGGGCGACATTCTGTGCTTCAACCCCTGGGCCGTTACTTCCAGGCGAAATATTAATTATAACTTTCTTTATTAAAGAGCTGTATAGTTAACGACAATGTTTGAGTTTATTATGACAACGCCGGAAGATGATTTACTCGATCGATCCACGGCGGTGGATTTTACCAGTACTGGTAGAGAAACTTACAGTCACCGCGAGTGGCGCGGGCGATAAATTAAACTATGGGATGATGAAAAGCTGACCGAACCACTTCGGAACCCTTGGAGGTAATCGTTGAGAAATTGAAGACTTTTTAAGACCCCTTTTTTTGGAAAGAATATTTTTAATACTTTTTGTTTAGTTTTTTAGCTTGGATGGGGGTGCAGAAAAAAATTCTCAGTGTTTATGAAAGAAACAAAATGTATTTAAATAAAATGATAAAACATTACGAAGTGTACTTTCATTTTATAAACGGACATATTCTTGTTGAATTAAATGATATCAAATCAGATTCAATAATTATTGTTCTTTTTAAATGTTGAACGTTTGCAGTTAGCGCAAAATTGGTTTGGACTAGGAAACGATATCAGGACTAAATCGTAGAGGCACTATTGCACTAACATCACGTAGCGATCTCGTGTGATCAGATTAGGTTTTAATTAACAAGGAGCAGCCCAACCTGTCTTTAACTCCTAAGGGTTATGGAATCCTCGAAGTTATTCGAGAATAATGAAGAACCTTGGATGGAAAAGAGATTTAAGCGGACTTCTATGAGATACTTTTAAAAAGAATCTACGCCTCGCTGGATAGCCTATTTCAACCTTTGAATGAAACCTGAATTATAGTTAGGAATCAGAATATCGATCAAAAGAGGTTTATCTTCCAAATTATTAATAGTCTGCGGATTTTTGTGTGTCCAATTTGTTCCAAAATTCACAGAATTTTTTAAATAATATACAAAATATAATAAATGTAATAGACATGGTATACATGGTAGAGCGCCTGTTGCAATATTTATGAAATAAGAAGAAACTTTGTTTAAGTCCTATTTCTTCGGTTATGAGATTAGAAATTTGCGCGAAGAAGCGATCTGATTATTAATCAGGCAACTGCATCGTTTATTCTATTTAGAATTTCCTGTTCACTGCGGAAGTAGGAAATGACTGCGACCTATTTTCGCTCGGGATGAGCTGCTTTTTCTAAGGGGGCGAAAGCCTACTTAACGGAGCGCATAAATTCCCGGAACTAGTTAGTACACGTCCCGATATCTTCCCGAAGGAGTTTACGACGAGTAATAAACTCGCAACGCCTACAGCTTCTGCAAACACGAGTCGATTTAATAGTACGGAAAGATTCTTTGCCTTCCAGAGGAATCGTGACGTTGCATCCACTGTAACAAGCAGTAAAAGGAACAAGAAATGTTCAGAAACGATGTCATCGGAACACGGACGTTAAATTTTATTATCCTCCATTAGAATAGTATCAGTAGAACGAGCCAGTCAGATCAGACTGATTCTACCGAAATATTTTCAAGTATTTTCGCGACGACATTCAAATCGCTGTTAGAGTTACGTGCCAATTAATTATTGCGCGAAAGTTTAAAGAGCCGAGTGCTTAATTACACTTACGGTTTGGAGTCACGCGTCATTCCGCACCGACTAATTAGTGCACGTGCGAATTAATGCAATTTGTGGAAATAAAATTAATTTCGGATCTTCTGGATTATAGAGTTGCTTGCGTCGCGAATAATGCCTGTTTTCAATAGAAGCGGACATTTTTCTGAACGCGAGTCGTGGACTTTTAGATGTTCAAAGTGGAATACGTGGTTGAAATGGGAGTTTTAGGCGAGCGTGACTGATCATTCTCTACGAATACTTACGAAATTTACCAGAAATGATGGATACGTAATGTTTTCATTGTTTATACAATCTTTTTGTATTATTTCAAATTAAAAAAATTTTGTTTTTGTATAGAATAGAAAAATAAAACAAGCGTAACATCTCGTGCAAAGAATCTGGTCGTATGAACAACACGATACGAGATATCTTATTTGTATATATGAAGGGATGAAAGATAGAATGATAAAAATTTTTATTATACACAACATACAACTCTCTTTAGCATTATACCTATTGGAATTTCACGTAAGAATCAACCTTGATCAATTCTCAGACTTCTGGCTGGCAAGGGTGGATAGTTTTCTTCTTATACAGCAAGGGCCAATTTCTCAGCAAATATGTTCTGTATTCGCAACAATATTTATATATTAGATTATATAAGCGCTTTATACGCTTCTTTCTAAATATTAGATTTCGTACGCAATGATCTTACAATAAAATACATACGACCATGTCACGATAAAATACAAAATAAGCTAATAACATTTCAAGCTTCCATAAAAATAACGCGTTTCGTTCCATTTTGCTTCCCCTCGCCAATAAATGCCAAAACCTTCAGCTTTCCGCTGAAAATAACTACTAAATTCTAAATACCACAAAATTCTTCGCGAGAAAGTAGAAAAAGGTGAAATAGCGAAAGAAAACAGAAAAGGCGGTGAAGAATTCGGAAACGATGTCACCAGAGCGCGATCGTTAAATTGCTGTGTTTTGCCGGTGGCAGGCGAAGTTTTCTCTATTAATATAGCCGATTGACGGCGGCGGAACGAGCGACACCGAGTTGGAAAAAGGGAGCAATGACGGGAGGACAATCGAGAGGAAGAATGAAAATACATTGGCGCGTGGCCGTGCAGTTGCAGCTGTGGAGGCGGCGACGGGTAATTGAGTCGCGCGAATCGCCGAGAATTGATTACGTAGCCACGTATCTGTCTCTCTTCTTTTTCTTCTGTCCTCATCTTTCCGTCCTTTTCCCTTCAGCGTGCATCTCGATGGGAAAATGGAAGCCTATCTCGTTTGCTTTTTCTCTCTGTCCATCCAGTTGCCGGTGCACACTGTCTCCGCAAATCTTTGTGACATTTTCATTAACCCGCTACAGAGAACGCTCGAAGAACGACTGCGTGAAAGAGGATAAAAGGAGAAGAAAGAGGACGGAGATAGAGCGAGTTAAAAGGGGGAAAAAAAGGAAAGCTGCAAACTCCCGCACAGAATAATTAAATACGCTCTCGCGGAAATTCATATTTACACTCGAATCCATTATACGCGGCAGCTTCCACGCTTCTCTCTCTTCCTCCCCTTCCACAGCTAGAGCTTTTCGAAGCTTCCGCGCGCGCCGTATCTCGCGGTCAACGTCTTCGTTTGTTCTCTCGCTCTCCGTTACTGTTCGCTCGCACCGCTGTAATTGGAACACGGCCGCGGAAAACGGGACGACATCAGCCGCGACTCCTTTAAAATTAACCATATACCGTTTATATCTCGAAACGTGCCGAGTAATGGCCGTCTAAACGGCCGGCTGAAAAGCAGACCTGTTGAAACACCAGTGTACTGCTACGCGAGAGGCATCGTGTTCGTTTGTTTGCCGAAACTAATACGATGCGATGGATGTTAATTATTTCTTGGAGAAACGACGCGATGCGATGCGACGGCGGACGCGAGTGTGTTTAGCGAATGTGAAAACAGAGAGAAACGTCGAGTGCCTTGAAAATTGTTTAGAACGAAGAAAGAAACGAAGTTCCCCTCCCCGAAAGAAGGAAGAAGGATATGACACGTGCATTCTCGTGGCTATTCGTACTTTAAAAATTAAATAGAATTATCGTAATACAAGATAGCTAAAAGTGGGAAGAATATTTCAGGTCCAAAGATATACTTGATAATGTTTTGTAGAAATCTAATATATACGTATGCTGAGGCAAACAATATTTTAATATCTTTGATATTTTAGCATCTGTACGAGCAATATATTTACAGCGACGAAGAAGTTCAAAAAACGCGCGTTTAATTAAAATTAAATAAAGGAACAAATTTTGATCATACGAACTCGATTGATAATGCGCTGAATTTTGAAACCGGTCTGCTGTAAAAAATGGAAACGTAGATTTGAAACGAAGCAAGTGAAACAGATGAATTATTCTTCGAAAAATTTGGAAACTCTCGAGTAAAATGGCAAGATAATAAATGTGCTTGCATGCATGAAATTATTTTGGAAATATCTAGGATAAGTTAAAGGAAGAATAAATTAAAACGAGTAGACCAACGGACACTCTCATTTAGGAATGTTCTGTAGAAATGTTTGTGAATTATGAAATAGAATAAAATACATAGAATACCTGATGAATTTCCTCGCGCTAGCAAATATTCGTTAAAAGTATTTGAGAACTGTGAACTGAGATAAAATGTATAAAAGGTATTTAATAAATCCGTCTATTCGCGAATTTATCTTGAAAATAGTAAGACAGTAAATTAAAACAGGTACAATATCTACTAAATATCAAGATGATTTTGGATATGTTCTGTATATATATTCAGAATAAAATACATAAAACATTCAAGAGCTTGAAAAAGCGTAAAGTACATCAAAAGTATTTCTATTCGTCGTTCTCTTGGAAAATATCTAAAGTTAAGTAGAAATTTGATAATTATTATTAATTATGCGATAAAAGAGAAATATTAGAAAATTAGAAGCTACCTAAAATCTTTCTTGGAAATATCGGAGAGAGTTGAAAGAAAATGACTGAATCGAAACGTATATTCATTGTTATAAAGTCTCATATTCTTGTTCCAACGGTTATTCCGCGTGTTTCTGATTTTTGAAACGTTCGAAATATGAAAGAAGTATCATACAAGGAATTTCTTTGAAATTCAATGCCTAGGAAAAGTGCTTTTTGCAGTAACCTACGAAAGAAACTCAATTTAACGCGTTCGTCGGTCAAATTGACACAGACCTTTTTAATAAAACGTCGCAACGAATTCAACATAATATTACGAGAATCTCAAGAATACCATAATGAGAGAATGGTACTTCATAAGGGAAAGAATTTAATGTAGCTCCGGTAGCTACGTACACGTAATATGAATCTGAAACGCGAAATATATGTGTATAACTTGTGCGACAACTGGAACGCATTTTACGTGATTTAATTTCCTTTCTCTGGTTTCTTGAACCGTGTGCAGGATTCGCGTTCTTTCGGCTTCCAAACGTTAACGGTGAGCTAACGCGAGATATTTATGTTATCCAAATGCAACAATTACGGTGCTAAGTTAATTATACGAAGCATGCGAGAATATCCCGATTTTACGTGAAACGAAGAAACGATTGGACGAAGTTGTTTAATAAATAGAAAATAAATAATGAAAGAAGCAACATCCAACAACGTCATCAAGGTGGAATAAAATAAATTTATTGTAATATCATTTATTGTAAAATTGACAAATTAGGAGTTTTAATTCCTACTGTAAAAGTGATCCGATTCTTTTAGATTTACGCGAAATTCTACAATTTATAAATTATTACCACCCTAAATTTGCCGTTAAAAATATAAATACAGCGGCTATTGTAACCTGTGAAAGTCGCACGTTAAATTGCACCGAACTACTTCAGAATAATTGCTTCACGCATATCAGATAATTACGCCACTCGAGTCTATGACCTTATTAATGTCATTCGCGAATATTCAGGGACCATTCCTGAATCGATATCGAGAACGATTTCGAGGACAATTCGCGAGATTCTATGCACTTCTCCGTAAAGTGCATTTCAAACGATATTACCACCAATTCACTGTCATCATTTGCCAAATTAATACTTCATTAGTAGTTTCACAGTCATTCCGGACTTTCTCTTCAATTAAGAAACGTACTGATATTGGTTTACCCCGCTTACTACTAAAGTCTTTTCAATTTAAGTAACATCTTCTTTCATTCTTAAGTTCCCCCTTTTTTGAGCTGATATAAAAAACTTAATGTTCTCGTACAAATGCTTCAGCAATTTTATTATCCCTCCTTTAATCTGGATAATGATTCTCTTTATTCATTAGCGAAGATTTTTAAATTTAAGTAATACCTTCTTTTATTCTTAAATTCTCCTTTTAAACTTTGAAGGATACTGGTGATTAATTTAAGTACCATTCCGAAGAATAAAGAAATATAATGAGCGTACGTAACCACGCATAGTGCATATAGCTCTTTCCATTAGTTTCCTTTTAAATGCTGCAAGAATTTTATTATTCCAAAATTTCTGACCTAAATGGAATTACGTAGAAATATTTATGTAGAAAGGATATTACAAGAAAAATGCGAAATTAGAATACGTAAAATATTATACAGAAAATAATACAATCATTATATCGAAATATCGTAGCATTTCTAACGTATAACGATGTTATCCATAAACATTTAGGTATCGCTGATGGACATTATTTGCGATCTAATGTTCCAAAGATGTACAGTTCTGTACCGTGTAAAGCATTTCCTTGGAAATGATTATAACCACAGCTCAATATGTTCTTCTTTGACTAAGGTGTTTGTAACGATATCTCCTTTCTCCTTGAGAAAGGAGATATTGCACGAGATGGTTTCGTGGAAGCAAATTGCAGTTTCCTATCGCGCTGGAACAGCAACGCGAGAAGACACGTAATGCTTTCCATCGTTTCTTTTCTATTCCTGTGCTTTGTTCGGGCGGGCGTCGTTGCGATCGTCGAAAAGGAAGTGTGGAAATATTGAAGCCATTCGTGAATGCATTTGCCGCGTTAGATAAGCGTCGTACGAACGCGAAATGTCTCTCCATGTCTTTCGTCTAAATCGAAAACTAGAGTATCTAACATAAATCGTCGCGAAAAGCCAACTATAAAACTCGACGAATTCGTTTTAATTAAAAAATTTCAGAAATAATATTTTACTGTCTCAACATATCAGACAAGAAAATAAAATCCTATTGCAAATATAAACTTTCGTCTCAATCATCCGTAGAAACTACGTTGACTCCGTATTAAAAATTTCTTCGTACGATTTTGGTTACGGTATTGAGTCACGATGAGTTCATAGAATACTTCGTCCCAAATTGTACCACTCGTGTTAACACATACACGTATATACCTACACCAATACATTATACACGAGACAAAAATCAGCAAGATCAAGCACTAAATTTGTTCTTGCACGAAACAAAAATATTTGTCCGTTCTGCAATGCTCCGTATCAATCATTGGCAACAAAAACGAGTAGAAAATCCCAGCCTTCGCCACGAAAGCCACACGACACGTATCCGTGTTTCATTAAGCACGCGCACGCCACTTCGCCGCGCATATTATATTTCCGCTCGTTTAACGTCCGCGTACGTCTAATTGGAAAAAATTATTCCATTTAGCCGGCTCGTTCGATACGGACGGGACTAATAAAAATTCATCGTCGCGTACGCGCACTTTGCTAAATTGCCGCCTCTCTCGCCCTTCCCTCGCCCGACTCTCTCTGTTTCACCCTCTAGCGTGTGCAGGCGCGCGTGTACGCGTTCCGCGTGGCGAATGCGACGCGTCGCAACGCATAATAGAAACCATGGATGTCATAGAGAAAGCTGAAACATGCAGATAGAGGAAAAGAGAGAAGGAGAGAGAGATCCGTGGTCGAATTTCAGCCGTCTCGATCAATTTACTTCTCGCTCGCGGCTGCATATCAATGCAGCACGACATCGTGCATCCGTCACAGGCGAAATCGTCCGACGAAACGCTCGTGTAATTAGGTATTCCAGCCGATGTACGTCTCGCGGGAACGTTTATGATTTAAATTCTATTAATGCGTTCACCCACGCGGACGAAAGGAACGCTGTTCTCTTCTGCGGATTTATAGATTTTTATGTTTTTTCAGACAAGTCTCGTGTTCGAACGATTGGAACGTGAACCTGAAGATTCCAAAGGATATCGCATGGTTCCGATATGGTTCTGATTTCGATGGTTTGCTACGAAGTTTGGTGTCTCGAACGCGTTTGGTAATATGCAAGTCTACAGCCAATTGAGAAAGAATATATTCGTATATTCGTAACGACACGATTATCAAAAATACATTCGTCAAACATATTCTACGTACATATTAATCCGAAGAATCCAAAGCTGTTCACGTAATATCGTAAAACACGATAATATTCCTAGAAATATCTACTCATCTACTACCATCAAACTACTCGAGATTGCAGCACTGTTGGTTGTTAGGAAAAATATATTCCTATATTCGTAAACGACATAATTATCAAAAATACATTCATCAAACATATTCTACGTACATATCAATCTGAAGAATCCAAAGCTGTTCACGTAATATCGTAAAACACGATAATATTCCTAGAAATATCTACTCATCTACTACCATCAAACTACTCGAGATTGCAGCACTGTTGGTTGTTAGGAAAAATATATTCGTATATTCGTAAACGACATAATTATCAAAAGTACATTCATCAAACGTATTCTACGTACATATTAATCCGAAGAATCCAAAGCTGTTCACGTAATATCGTAAAACACGATAATATTCCTAGAAATATCTACTCATCTACTACCATCAAACTACTCGAGATTGCAGCACTGTTGGTTGTTAGGAAAAATATATTCGTATATTCGTAAACGACATAATTATCAAAAGTACATTCATCAAACATATTCTACGTACATATCAATCTGAAGAATCCAAAGCTGTTCACGTAATATCGTAAAACACGATAATATTCCTAGAAATATCTACTCATCGACTACCATCAAAAACTACTCGAGATTGCAGCACTGTTGGTTGTTAGGAAAAATATATTCGTATATTCGTAAACGACATAATTATCAAAAGTACATTCATCAAACGTATTCTACATCGATCTAAAGCATTCAAAGTTTGGTGATGTCACGACGAGGATTCAACGAATATGATGGATCACCCAAGTTCTCCGGATGCTCCATTAATCCACGGTGAGAAGATACGGCTTAAAACTCGCCGCAATATTTTTCCGCGGATGTGCTGCGGGCACTGGGAAAAATCGCTCTCGTCCGGCGTAGAAAAATTAACGCCAGGCTGTAACTCTCGCGATTTGTCTCGCGCGGACGTTCCAAGCGATTGTTCCGTGCCGGTTGCGATGGAACGAGCGTCGTTACCGTATCGTTTCTCGTACGGCGACGATCCAGCCGTCCGTGGAACCGCTCGTTTTCCAGAAACTTTATCGCGGACATCCGCCGCCGGAAGAACGACCCCCGTTGCGCTTCAAAGAGGAACGATGCTCGCAATTGCAACACGGTTTTTCAATGAATGGATCTTGCTCGCCAAATAGCATCAATGCTAAGAGGCTCGAAAGAATGTTACTTCTGGCATCCAAGTAATTTCCTGAAATTCGTTCTACAAGTTTTCAGATTGGAAGAAATTGTTTGCGACGAGTGATAAGTTGATTCACTGACGATCAGACTCGAAACTTTTGACAGTGAAGGTCTTAAATAAGTGTCAGCTTGGAATTGTTAGTCAGATATCACGTTATTCGGTGTAGTTGATTTTATATTATTTTAAAAAATCTATCTGCAACCCAACATTTCTACAGTAGGTATGTGACTGAATGGGGTAGAATAGTATACGTGGCTTCGAATTAATGTTTATACCCCTTAATGAATAAAACTATGCAGGTACTACTTTGTTAGTCAAACTTGACTTTGACGAAGCAAAGAGGCATCGGGTATTGAAAAGCTAATGGAACGCATTTTGAAAAATTATACTCGAAATAGATTCGGTTCGAAACGAATAATAGACGGAATGCGTATGACGCAAATGTAAAATCCTTGCAACTTCGCAATATTTCAAACGTTGTTTATTTAATCAGTTTTCGCTTTCGATAAAATCATATTCGCTTGCGCATTAAAAATATCCAATTATTTCCAATATTGAACTTTCCAAGAATTATTTACATATATGATACGGCATGTAATAATACGAAATCAAAACTTTCCCAATTATCATCCCAATTCTATAAATTTCCGCGATGCCGTTTCTGCTTATTTCGCCTCTCGTCGATTGAGAATGACGAAACGATAAATTGGATCGTTCAACTTCGAAACAAAATAATTCCACGATAAAACATCTATTCCCGTATTAAATACACATTCCCAAAATTTATTCGCAAATCACGAGGGCATGTTGTAATTATACGAAATTTCGAAATCACTACTTTCGTTTCTCTCACCTTTTTTTTTTTTTTTTTGCTCGAATATACGGAATTCCAATTTCCCTCCATTCAGTTTTACAAATCTTCATTTTAATTATAAGTCAACATACGCATACCAGCACGAAGAAAATGATCAATATACTCGATGAAAAATTTTTGCAAAATTCATACAGCCTTTTCTCACATTACAACATTGCACGAAATTGTTGCAAAATTACATTCTTCTGTATATTACGATAAAATTACTATCGCGAGATTAGCAAAATTTTTTACGTATATTACGATATAGTCGAATAAAATACAATAGTCAGTGCACACGAGCATTCGAAAAGCAAGCTTTACCAGCGTCGTTCTTCGCCACCATGTAACATTCCCTTCGTACACACTAACCAGCGACCTTACTATTGCAAATTGCCATCCGGACGTTTTTATTTGGCCATTCTCTCCCCGTGTAGAGCTCGTCCTTCCCATTCTCTCGCAACCTAATCGGCGAGAGCCGTTTCGGGCTAACGTTACGTTCCCGGATTAAATTTCTACGGGGTGCTTTTCGAGCGACCAGCGTTTCTCTCGCGCTAACACTTCTCTACACGCCTTGCATCGTTCTGGCGCACGCTACTATCGTATTCTCTACTTGCCGACATTCTGAGCGTGTTTTACCTGTTCTTCTCGTCGTGGATGTTTAAGTTTCTTCAGTGAAATAGCATTTTACGGGAGCAAAGTTGAAGGCGATGATTCTATGACGAATGTCATGGACAGAGAAAAATATTCCGGGGATAGTTATTAATTATCCGTATCATGGAATTTGTAATCTCTTCGTACATTTCGAGGCTGAAGGATCGGACGGATCATTTGGAAAATTTGCAAATTACGAAAATTACTGAGCCCAGCGAACTTTCAGGAAGGATTCGTGTAGTTAAGACAGCAAGACTATAAAGACACGTGGAAACGTCTTTGATCTTTACGACGTTGAATTACATCCGTAGAATGTCTCGCCCTTTGTTGTAAGAAACGACCAAGAACATCAAACTTCCTGAAACTCCCGTTAAAGCACAAAAGACGTTCCACCTTCTAAAAATATTCCTCCAAAAAGAACATTTTCGCCGACGAAAGTGATATATTATTTCGTTTCAAAGAATTTCGAGAAACAGAAAGTCTCCCAGACACGAGTTCCGTTCGACCATAACGCGACAAATCATGCTCCTTCTCAAAAAGGGAATCCACGGCATGTCCCTTCACGGATGCACGCGTACAGCGAGTAAGAAGAAGCGAGAGAGAAAGGAAGTCAGCTAGGCGGCACTTATTTCAATACTCCGCCACTTTTAGCCCGGAAGCGATGTAGTAGTGACGATTCGCGTGGCTTTGAGGGCGCTGTCGGATACCTGCCACTCGCTTTTGCCACGATTATTAAAATGCACTTCATCCAACCTCCGTCTCTTATCTCGGTCCTCTTCTTACATCCACCAGACTGGTTTTGCTCTTCCTTTGCACGTCCTCTTTACCCTTTCTCCTCCCGCTGCTCCTTCTCCTTGCCGCGGAGTCGGCAGTTCTTTCAGCTATTTACTCGTTACACCAGGACCACGGGAAGAAAGGTGGAATCCCTTGGCGAAAGCACGCGACGCGGCTGCGAGGTTAGACGATGGGAAAGAGAGGAGAAAACTACCACAGGCTGCACTTTCCGTGAGCTTGCTCTTCTTTCTCCCATTCCACCGCCACGTTTCGTCGTACATTGTAAAGGACACTTTCAATTTAAGTTC
Source organism: Bombus confusus (assembly GCA_014737475.1). Lineage (NCBI taxonomy): Eukaryota > Metazoa > Arthropoda > Insecta > Hymenoptera > Apidae > Bombus > Bombus confusus. The sequence goes on from JACXIV010000100.1 coordinate 1,952,617, forward strand.
GTCTTTCGCGAGCTTTTCGCCAGACTTGTCCCGCAACGATCAAAGAAAGCCCTTTTCTGTATTGATTAACTCTATGGTCTTACGAGGATGAACCACCGTGGGATTGTCTGCGCTCTATGTCGTTGAATCTCCAAGCCGGAAAATTGATACGGTATCCGCGTTGCAATCAGCACAGGATAACGTGATACGGGGCTAATTGTTTCGGCGATGAACTGTTCGAAGTAAATTGTGGATAGATAGCTAAAGTACAGGAAAGAGATGCCCTGTTTAAGAATTTTATTCGGGAATATTGTACATGGGAAATAAAAATTTGCTTTATTTCAGGGAAAAGAAATATCGTCGCTCTTGACCGAATTTAACTTTCAATGAACGATACCGATCGGTTGATGGTGCGTTAAGTGTTACCAGGAAACTGTAGAAAATTCTAACTTTGAAATAAATTTCACAGAAGAATCCTGTATTTCTGTATTACGAAATTCACCGCTTAAATAAATTTTTTAGCGAACGAAATTTATGTAGTCTTCGAGAAACCTGTGCAGTTGACGCATGGCCAGCATTTCCGCGTGTGAAAGAAAATAATTCCAACGGCCCATTTGCTCCATCCTTGGTGGAATTATTAATTTCATTCTCACGCCAAAGGGAACAATATATTACGAGTTGCATATATTGTTTCGCTGCCAGTGCATTTCATAATATTTATCGTCACGAGGAATAGTACGTGTTTTCAGCGGGTTATTTTTTATTTCTACCTCAATTTCTCGACCGTGGAAAAATAACGATCCGAGTGTGCGTAATGCGATCGCAAGTATGGCGATGATGTACGGGCGCGCGTCTATAAATCCCAGCGCCGTCGAAAAATATTTTATACATTAACGGACGACGAACTGCATCAAAGCTGAAAAACACGCACGCTCGGTTATTTTTATCAATCATATGCGATTTTCCATATGACACGTGATTTTTTATGCCGATCCTCTGTTTCTCTTTGAACAAGCAGAATTACAAGTTCCATGTATCAACGACGTCGAAGTCCGGCCCTGAAACAAGCTCCAGCGTACAGCGCAAACATCGACGAGCATATTTTTTCGAAACCCTTCATCCAGCGAGGACATTTGCCAGGTTTCGTTTGATAAAATATTCAGCGTTCGACGTAATCGACAAATTTACGTTGCTCCGACATAAAATTAAAACATTGACAGGCGCGAGCGAACTATCGCAACAAATTTAAACATCGACGCAATCATAGCCGGGCTCGAGGGCGAAGGCGTTTTCCACGTTAAAAAAAAAAACGGCGATAAAAGTTAATAAATGTCACGTGATCGACGGGAAACCAATACGTAAAGCAGACTCGCGAACGGTGCCCGGAAATACGACTATACGTCTGCCTCTATCTCTGTATTGGTATATAGATATTACGTACACGTATATACGCGTACTGCAAAGTATTCGATATCCAATAACTCGCTTCATAATTACAAATCGATACTTCGGAGCTCGCTCTCTGGAATAAAGTCTCCGCATCAACCCCTTCTCCACCCCCGATTTCCTTTATTACAAATTTACTCGTTCGAGGGTAATTCCGCTGGAAGAAACTTAACTGACCGAGCCATTGTGACACACGGCCGTTTCCACCGTTGTAATTCGACCAAATATTCCAACGGGCGTAGGCAAATTTTATATCGTAACGTGTGCTGGTAATAACGATACGTTCGTGAGAAACGAATGCCTATATTGGAAGAAAAAAGAGGTCTCGCAGAATGGTTAATCGATAGTCGACGTGAAAGCAAGTTTCCAGAAGCGATTATGGAAAACGCGATCCATTCGCACTCGAATTTTTTTCTCTACGTAAGAGAAACATTTGAGTTATAATAAGAATCGGAGAAAAATGTGATATTTTTCACGGCGGAATAGTTTCTAGACGAAGAAGCATTTTCTTATAATGATTCGACTATAGTAACTCTAGAAATAATCCCTTTTGTTTTCATATCTCCCAATAAACTCTATTTACCAAAATTATTAACAACCGTCAATCGATACTCATACCAATCGTCCATTTAATTTCGCTGTTCCATCAGTCGATTCTCAATTTCCGATTTCCCGTAATGCGACTCTTTTATTAAATCTTTCTTTCCACGTTTAAAATCCTTTCTGCGAACTAGGCTACACTTTCCACCGACGAACAAATGAAAACAGAGCCGCGCAAAACCAGCTTACGCCTATACCATCCATTCTTTTCTCATTCCATTCTTCCCACACCAGCGAAGAACTTTCGTTTAAAAATCCGTACGATCGTATTCGAGCGTGTGTGTACGCGCATGCGTATGTACGTATGTATGATGCCGAGCACACATTTACAGCTAACACCTGTGCCTGTGGACGGCTCGTTGGATGTCGGAGACGGTGAAATCGTATTACTAGTGCATTGTGGGAGCTGAATAGCCCGCATTAGAGCCAACGAGGTTGTACCATCGACCTTCCTCTCCCGTTTTCCACTCTCACCCTCTCTCTCTCTCTCTCTCTCTCTCTCTCTCCCTATCTCTGTCTTTCTCTCTCCGTTGATCCCACTCACACTTTCCACGATCTCTCCGTATCATTACGCCGACATCGCCTCCTTCCTCTTCAACCTTCTCCGGCGTTCCTTCCGTCCTGCCTGGAACCCCTGCATTCCGACACCCACGACTACGTTGTTCACGAACGAGCATTCTACGACGCTGTTTACGAACGAGAAGCGAGATAGGAAACGCGAGGCCAGGAGAATTCCGGAAGTTTATGGATTACGAGGCGAATTAACGCTCGGAAGATCGTGCAAGCTTCGACTGAATCGATAAAAGAAAGGACTATATCCGAGTTGTTCTTAGTCTTTGATTGTTGAGAATGATTAAACTGCCGATGTTTACGTTAATTCGTATTCTTGGAAATATTGGCAAGAAATGGTATCTAAGCTCGTTTCGCCCAGTGAGATTTATAACGCATTAAAAAATAAGTTGGACCAATTCATTGCATCTCCTAGATAACGATAAACGCAAACTGACGTGCAAATACAAATAAAATTAACTAGTCCAAGAAATTGTTTGGCATTAATTTCTTTTCCAAGGATGACCTTGATAAAACATATACGATCAATTTGGTCCAAAGCTTCGGTAAATTCTAGAAGAAAACGTATGTTCTAGTATTAACTAGAACGAAAATTTCCCAAATTCGTACGAGCAAATCCACAGAAATCGTAACCGAAGCATTCAACCCTATTCGATCGTCGATTCGTCAATGATCGGAACCTCGTTCACCACCAACGATTGTTAGCTGCTCTTCTTCCCATCGAACCGCAAAAACCAACACCCAAGGTCCCTGCATTCGATGCAGCAGAACTCGTCGAACACGACGCTAAAACGCGAACCGCGTCGCTGAAAATTTCGACATTCGAAAGTTCGGCCACGCAAACGCGAGACCGTGCTCTCGCCCGTTTCGCCGCTCGTACTCGTTTACCACTCTTGTTCGAAGTTCATCTATTAGCGACGAGGCGGCATAGACGCATAGACGCGAGAACCGAACTTTCTCCGAAATACTCGCTCCATTCGTCGTAACAATCTCGGCCGGCTCCTAGCGACGCGACAGCTGCGTCGATGGGAACGATCCCGCCTCTCATTACGCCCGAGCTTTTACGAGGTTCCCGAACAGCCGGTGGAAGACAGACAAAGACAGAGGAAGCGGAGCGAGGCTCTGCGAGTGGTAGTTTCAGAGATTGGATAAGGAATCCATAAGTTCTGACGTAATCTCGACGCGTTTGAGAACAGAACTCGGTCTCGCAGGACCAGCCCCGGTGATCTTCTCGCCGCGACGTCGTTCCACGACGTAAAAGTCGTGGACCGAAGAGAAAGAACGTTGTAACCCAGCCATTTATGTCAACCACGTGCTAGAACTCTGTATATGAATTTGTCGCAGGGACGAGTATTTTATCGAGTTCGTGCATATGGTAGGAGTTCGTTCATTCTCTTCAGCATCTATGTATGTTTCTACATTCTTGTGTATATATACAAAATAGTATTTTTACATTTTTATATTATTATATTTCACGCGTTCATTAACCAGCATCGATTAAAATTACACGCGGTAACAGAATTTGGATACTTCTTAAAAATTAATTCTTACAAAGATGATTCTATAAAACAGATTAATAAAATGTCACTTCGCTCGTGTGAGTAACTATGTATCAAATCGATATTCATAGAAATCGACATTACAGATAGATTTATATCGCAGACCCAAATAATTTCCTACAATTCGATAAACGTAACTTCAACTGCTCTCGTCTCCTCTTTATGCTCCTTCTCCGAATTTAATGATATGAAAATGAATGAAGTTCTAAGGTTAACACGAAACGGTAAAGTTATATCGTATTACGGCAAAACTCTGTTATTGTAATATCACTCGGTGCTCGATAATGAACGTGAACTCCTATTATTCCTGCGTATGAAAATATTTCATAGAAATACATGTAGATAGCTGTAATTAAGGCACGATAAATCTAACGATAGCTCATAACTCGAGACTTGGAAAACTTTGCTAACGATATCAGTGCGATTCTGTTCAGGAGAGTCCGAATGGCGAGAGCGTTAAATTTTAACTCTCAAAAACGGGAATCGTTTCGGACCTCGTCACAAAGGCAGCCTAACTGCGAGCTGTAACAGCCGTAAGGCGAAGGGGGAAAAACGACCAACAAAGCTGGCGAAAAAGCGGCCACGAGTTTTTCCAGCGACAACCACGAAGTGTGTAGGACGCCCTTTCCTCTTTTTTTTTCTTTTTTTTTTTCATGTTCTGGGTATCTGGCTGGGTCGCGCGCGCGAAACGGCGATATCAACGAGCGGCTTGTCGCTTCTGCGTGGCAGTCGTTATTTACGGAAGCGAGCAACCAGTGCGGCTGAATTGGTCCTCGGTGTAACGAGAATATCCGGGTCAGCGTGTATGTCAGCTACGTTACGCTGAAGTAACGCTATTATTGCGCGAAAAATGATTGGAAGCTCTTCTATTTTTGCCCTTCTGTCTCTGGAAACTGGAGATCTCGCTTCTCTATTCCGGAGAATGATGAATACGTTTGTCGGCTGCGCGGTTTTCGCCCTCGCGATACAGACTATTTATCCTGGTAACTTTTGAGGCTAATGGTTGCATGAAACGGGCATGGCAAGTATAAACAGGGGACGAGGGGAAATAGAAATTCTGTTTACTAAAATGCAGCAAACCTTTTGCGTGCGAAATACACGCGTGTTCGGTTCTGTGATAAATCGTGCTTCCGTTTAGGATGTTGATTTTTATAAATATCCATTCGATACGAAGGCTAAAAGCACGTGAATAATTTCCAGTTAATCTTAAACTAATACACACGTGTTTCTGATATACTTGTAAATAACTGTGCTGTGAATGACGAACAAAATGTTACTTTACATAACGTGCGATCGAACTAGCGTCGATCGAAGTATAATAAATCTAAATCTGTAATTATATACCTAATCATCTAACTACGAAATACGGAAGGATAAGAAATTAAAGTTCTTTGTTTCGTCAAGATTTTTATTTGTGATTTATACACGGGAATATTAAATTTCCCCTAGCGTGGAAGAAACTATTACCGAGGAACAATTTTCATTGGATCTCAACTTGCAATTCAGCTTTCGCGTGAAATTTTTACAAGATAACAAAGTTATATAGAGTAATTGCTCTTTTGCTCTTAGAGTAATGGTTCTTTTATTATTATTATTATTTTAACAATAATAGAACTCGAGAAAGTATGGTACTTTCTATTACCTTCATAACTATAAGTAAATTGTAAAATGTAAAAAGGAAATTACTCAAATAGACGAGGAATTTCCATCCATATATTTATAACAGAGCGAGCAATGTTTTCAATATTTTTGTATCGTCAATTATCTTCTAATAGTAGTTTTGTAATATCAAGTAACTTTTATCGCACTGTTTACCAGGGAAGATACCGATACGGAAGCCATGCGTTAATAGCGAGACGACAAGCCACTATTCATAAAACGCGTGGGAGTAGCTCCTGATGTAATGCTCCGGAAGAATATCAGTGGATTTCATTGCCAAGGGAGAGTCAGAAGTCACATCGTAAAAAGTTGGCACGAGTTCATGTTGGACGGGAAAGCTAAGGAGAATCGGCAATCAGCGAAGATTTTTACGATTTCATCAAAGTGCCTTCTTTGGCACTAGATGGATACTTATGGAGATTGGATTGATTAATTTTCTGCTCGCTTAACAATTTGCACAATTGCTGGAAATTCCGAGACGCACTACTCGTGACTCTCGTCGTGCCAAATTATATTTTCGCCTGTCGCCGATATTTAAAAATATTACAGTTAATTCTAAAGCTTTGTTAACTTCAACCTTGAACTTTAATGAAATCACTTTCGATCTAGTTCTTGATTTATTTCAGAGATATTTATTTCGTGCAGGCTGCTACGAATAATACGCGAACAAGAACAGAAATACAAGGTTGAGACGATGATCAGGATCGAGATTACGCGTGAAATCTGTATGTATATACGTACAGATACGCCACAAAGTATCAACCATTGTATATCTTCGAAAATTGCCAAGCAAAGAATGATCTTCCGAAATCAATCGCTCTCTGAATTCTCTGAATTTTCTTCGTCCGAAGGATTTTCCCTCGTACGTGTACATTTCACTCGCGCGAGTGTCGCACACAGAATTTCATGTTTTATATACGGAATTGTAGATCTCGTATTCAAAAATGTCATAAACGAAACAAAGTGTCAAATATATAACGTCCATCGGGCGGAAAAATTTCATTCCCCTAAAAAGGAGGTTCCGACACGTTTCCTATTTCGCTGTTGTTCTCGCGAATTACTCAGCTCGCCGAGCAAAACAAGAGAAACCTCGCCCCGATTTATTCTAGCGATCAGAACGAACGTCCAAATCCCCGAACCACTTTATCCCACCGCTCTTAACAATTTTTATACACACTCTCTCGCATGGAATTCCAGCTCGCCCTTCTAAATGAATAGGGCCAACATCCAGGACGTGCAAGAGGGTAGAGCAAGCTCCCACGCGAATTGCGGCAACAGCACACGCGAATACCCGCCACAAGATCAATCATATCGAGCAATAAACCCACGGGTTGAAACGATCGCGTGCCTGGCCGCGTACAACCCCGACCATGCAACACGCGTTCGTGATTGGGTTACGTGCGATGTTTACGGCTTCCCGTAATTGATCCTCCGGCCATCGTCTAAAATCGACTCGGTCTTCTCGAAAGAGGCAGAAATACCCGCGCACACGGTGGAGAACTTGCGAAATGGTTGCGTACGCTAACATTGACCACCCGCTTTATACGCGCTGGAAATTATTGACCCGGTAGTTCGCTTGTAATTCGGCCAGTCTCATTTCCGGCTGGACCCTGCAACTTTTGTTACTGGATGTTAGTCGAGGGTATTAGGTGCAGGTAAATGGCTGGCTGAGAAATTGAAAATGACGACATTTTTGCGTTACCGTTCAGTTGTCAAGGAAAGTTAATACATTTTTGACCGCGTTACTTGAGTAATAGTGCTGTTAGAGTAATTGATTGCTTGACAAAGCCTTCGACGTGAGAAAGTATAATATTCCGTTAACGGCTATTAACACGCGTGTATATGGATTGTTTAGCACGAAACAAACATGTTGTGAATAGAAAGGAAAGTTGATACGATCAAATTGAATCGATCGCCGAAATTTATTTTTTTATACAACGACCAGGAACAACAGATATTTCTGCCAAATTTTGTATCGGATATTGCCTCCACGCGTGTAAACATGTTTTCATATCGTATTTATAGTTCAACAATTTTTCCAACAGTTCTTCCTCGAAGTAATAAACGCTTTTTAAAATCAACAATTGAGACGAACGAATAGTAACCAACATTACAGAGAATCCATACAGAATTTCTAAACTCGATCTACCGTTATCGGATAATACGCCGCGATATCTTACTGAATTTTTATTTCCAAAGTATTCAGAGAATCCTGTACAATTAATTTTCCCTACAATTTTGATCATATCGATGTTTCAAAAAACCGTGCTATTTATTGCGTTCTTCAAGCAGAATCAAGCCGATAACGCGGAACAACTTCACAATTCGGACAAAAGTTGTAGAAACCGCATTTTAATAACCGAGTACAACAATGGATCGAGCTTTACAAGCCACAAGACGGCGAAAAGCCGAGGAACATCGCGGCTGGAAAGACGAACAAAAGAAAAATCGATGGTCCACGAGAAGGTATCGAGACGCGTCCTGCTCGGAGTTCCATTAAAACCGCCGTTCTACGCTTCTGAAACTGACACCTCCTGAAACGAGATCGCCGTTGCAGTTTCGAGCATGCTGAAAACAACGAAACCGGGCGCGAAAGCTGAATCACGTTCCGCCAGTGTGAGAGAAAAGGATAGATAGCGCTGTGGACCGAGCCGGAGAAAAACAAGCGTGAAAAAGCTGGTCAACGAAAAAAGAACTCGGTTTCGCGATACACCATCAGATCCACGTTGAAAAAAGGAAAAAAAAAACCGGCAAATAGACAGCTAGAGTGCATGAGCCTGGGCTTACACGGAGGTGATCGTCGAGGTTTGATAGCGTGGAAGTTGTTAAAACCGTGCTTTTTATTGTTACATCCGTGGTCGTGATAGTTTGTAGCAGGTGAAATTTAAAACGGTCGAATTTCGTGGGTTTTTGGGAAAGCTCGTGCGAAAGTAACGAAATTTAGATGCTCGAAAGAAACGCGAGGTTAATTCTCGACGATCAAATTTTTAACTATCAAGCAATGTACTATCGAGTGAAAATCCCGCAACTCCGAGCGATTAAGGAAACCTAGCGGCGTTCCTCTTCGCTTTGAATCTCTTACGAGTACCGAAGAAGATTCGAAGGACGATTTTTTATACTGTCACGCACGCTATCTGTAGAAAATAAAAATCCCAATCACGTATACTATGATCGTTTCTCAAGTTTTTGCCAAATCATCGATACTGTAACGCCACCATCCGTGGCGGCGAATTCGCGTGAAACAAAAACTTCCACCGAGATAGACTAACGTCATGATTCCAAATAGAGACGCGAAAAGGCACAAATTGCGGAGTCTCGAAGTCAGAAATGAAGTTCTTTCGAGAACAACCGAAGTTGTGTGCGAAAGATAGAGGAAAGGCAGCGAAGAGGAAAGGGAAAAAGTAAACGAGGAGTCCTAGATACGATCCTTTGCCTGGTATTTTCTATGGTGGTGGAAAAGTGAGCTTTTTTTGTTCTCTTCCTTTCGTTTCTTCTTCCTCTGTTCGCTCTCGAGCATTTTTCCTTAGTAGAAAGTTTCCGACGTGTAAAGGCGACAGAAGAACGATACCTCGGCGCGCGAGTAATTGCTTCAACGTAAGAATGCAATATTCCTCTGTCTACAACGATTCCGGCGTATTTTTTCCCCCCAGGCTGAGGTTCATCCCCTGGCGACGTCCGCGTGCCAGTCTGATGTCTTATTACGAGAGCTCGCGTCTCTCGCTGAATTTAATACGAACACCATGGCATACCGGCGCTGCCTTTCTATTCCATCAAAGCTTATTTCGCGGGATCGTTTAATTAATTGTCTGGAACGAACTCTGCAACTTACCTTGAGTAGAGGATTTTACTTGCTCGCGAGGAACAGCAGTACGACTCGTTGAGTAATAGAACGCGACGATTCTCTAGGAGCGAGCAAATAATGTAAAACTGAAAATAATATGGCCTCGAGTCTTGTTTGCAAATATTTCTAAATACGATATTTAAAAAGTTATCGCGATTCGATATTGAGACGGTAAACTAGGAAATGGCGCTTCGTTACATTTACTCGTACTTTTGTTCGGCTTGAACATTTTATTAGAGTCGTTAATTATGACCGATCCATTATTAAAATGAAAAGAAGAAATAGAAAAAGTCAGAAGAAACTTCCACCTTTGTTTTTGAAAAATCGACGTTCAAATTCTATCGATATTTTCATAAATACAGCCATTCTTTGAAATATATTACTTAAAAATACTCTTTCAATAAAGGAACTCTATTTTAAGTCGACGTATCTGATTCAAATTCAGCGTCGAATATAAAATGATATAAAATGATCTCACAATTAGATGACGATATCTATCCGATATAGACTACATACTCACACACTACTACCACTGGTAACTTTTTATCGAAGGAATTGAAACCTGCGGAATGAAATTACTTGGCAGCATACGATTACAAATTACCGAAGGAATTATAATTACAATTCTGGGTTTCGACGTTACCGCGCAAACCCGTAAGAAGAAAATGGCGAGGATCAATAACATGGCATTTGCATACGTCACTGCGAAAGAAATGTCCATTCTTTCACATTTGAAAGGCTATCAAAAATCGATTCCTAACGAAATAATGCTTTGTCGCAGCTCGTAGTGCGTAACGTTGAAAATCGAAAAATATATGTATGTCCTTTTACAACAGGAAAATACGCCGGCATTTGCATGTTTCGCGATTTCCATGTAGCTCGTTTGAATTGCAAGTCGAATAAAAATCAGTCCGTCCGCGGATTAGCATAACAACGTTTTTATTTTCCTCGTCGTTGTAATTCGGGGAATTAATATTCCCCGAACGGCAGAAGGTAGTATAAAAAGGCCAAAGAATAAGGCGAAAGACGCTCTTGACGACATTTCTCGGCACAATGTCGTCGGGATAACCTCCTTAGGAGCGGCGTTTATCGTCGAGCAACGCGTCGTCTTTCATATGTAGATTGTCTTGGTCGACGTTCGTCTCTAACCTCGTCGGACGAATAATTTTCTTATCGGTGGCAGTTGCTTAACTCGGCGAAAGGAACGTCGAAAATTCGAATAAAAGGGAAGACTTCCGAGATGATTCCAACTTCTCGTCAACAACGAAGTTTCTACATCAGATCGTTGACACGAAAATCGTTTATTAGTTACTTTATTGCTATTTCTTTCGAAGGAGTAAAACGAACGTTGTACGTGGAAACTCACGAAGGTTTCATAAAATTTGCCAAAATTTGCGAGATAGTCGATGGAACAGTCTTTTGAAGCGATTTCACAAAATATCGAACGTTCGTGACGATATGAAAAGAATGATACGACAGAGGGATAATTTGTATTTTTAATTTATTGCTCAGCGAGATTGTACGATCTTTCGGTTGCCTCGAAGCAGGCTAATTACTGTCATTAAAGCAACGAATGTTTCGTTTCTGTACTATTCCCAGCTAGACGTGCACAGAATTTGTTATTCCTCTTATAATCATCTATCTTCCTGTTTAATTTCAACGAATATTTCACATTCGTGATTTTCACTCCCTTTTAATTTGACGTATCGTCAATTTGTCTACTTGGATCAAGTTGAATCAAGTTTAAAGTTAAAGTTCCAACTTTCAAGCAACAATCGTTGATACGTTTCATCGTGTTCTACGTGTTCTGTCGAAGCTACCCTTAAAAAGTCTACCAATAAGAGCGAAGGTAGATCGATAGCAGCGTGCAGGAACTCCGTTCGTATCGCCCAGTTCCTCGTAATACGGTAGAGTCGAGCGTTTCGATCTGGCTTACCCTAACGCGACATTCGACGCGACCAAGGTTCTGCCGTCACGTAGCAGGTAATATGCAAATGACATATCGTCACGGTGAAATTTATTCATGGACGCGACTGCCCGCAGCTGCGGCTTCGAAGTTCTCCCGTCCACCCTCTGTGTGCCTCAAAATTGTCGTAACGAACTTACTCGCTCGTGCAAAACACCTTATTCCCCGCGATCGCGGTCTGCATTTTACAAGTGAAACAAATCAGTAGTTCTCCGAACTTTCGCTTTTATAGATGTGGTTAAAGCGAGTGAAATATAGTTTATCGGCGATTCGGAACGTTCGGAGCTTTGGAAAAAAATGTTATTGGAATTCGAGCAATTTTCAATGAAACGAGAATAAAGATTGCGTGAATTTCGATCGATCGGTGCTGCCGGAGCAAATTTTATGCATTTCGGTAAATTTTAGTCGGAAAAAAGAGGAAAATTTGGGGAATTCAAGAACGCGAGTTATTTAGATTTTACCTTGATAGGTAAACGTTTGGTAAGCTCAAATATATCATTAGTTGGATCAGTGGAATGCTCGATACGTTTAACGAAAAACTTACATTGGTATCTTTGGAAATGCGAACATTGAAAATAGTAATAACACACAGTGACAGAATAAGCGTTATATAAAGCACGATCTCATTTGCAAGTTCTCAATCTGTCAGACATAGACAGGGTTCAAGAGTATCGTATACCAAAGACCATGCGACTCAGATCCGTCAAAAGCGCTCGGAAAATATAGCGCTACATAAAATCCAATTACAATGTTATTCACCAGCAGCTCATAAATCATTATCCTCAAAAATGATAAATCTTTAGCCTGTATTAATTAGAATCTGGTTACTGTCCAACTTCACGTTACGTGCAAAGCGAAATACCTACTAGAATTCACTAAATTATTTCTGACATTTTGACTAAAACGAAACTATAATGTCTATAGGAATGTTATCGACGTGGGAAATTTATGAATTACCATGAAATAAATTCATGGAACTTTGAATATTTCGATGATGAATCCTGATGGAATTTATGGAATCTAATTCCATAAATTACTTGCGACATCGTAAAAGAAAAATACAAAATCAGATTTTTCACGTATTTTTCCCTAACGAGATATCGTTCGTGGAATCTATCAACGATCATTGATGGATACTCCGATGACGAATCCTGATATACTTTTTCCCCGGTGAAAGCAACCCTGAAGACACGCGACGGCAATTAGAACGCGTCCATGTGACGAGAAAAAACAAATCGAATCGCGGTTTGACACAGCGAACGCAAACAACGCGCTTTTGGCATCGGGCATGACACGCTCAGTTGTTGGCTCGCCGCTTGAAATCCGATAGTTTTTGGCCAGGCGGCTCGTTTGTTTTATCCCGCGCGTGAATCGCGCGTCAAAGGATGAGAGATTGCGTCATGTTACTACATTCTATCGCAATTACGAGAAGGACTGGATACTATGTATTTTTGTTTCTTGTAAACATGTCTTCTTTCGATGATTTACGTGTCTGAAGTTGCGAGTATTTATCGAAAAACAGGTTTGTCACGCTCGAATGTAAATTATTTCTTACGACGAAAGGGTGGATACACAGGTGCCTTCGTTAAAATACACATTATTTTGTTAAAATACATTAAAATACACCTCGTGTATTAAAAACCGTCGCAAAGAAACTTCAGGAATAAAAGTCTTCCTGTTTTCTTCCAGTGTTTCGATCGTTCAATTTTTATTCTTTCAAACAACTGGTCAGTTTCTTTTTTTTTTTTAATTTTAAAACCCATCATTTTCTGCAAATATTTTTATAAATACGATATACGAAACTAATCGATCATTAGGTCGAACGTTATTTCATTTAAGCGAATGACGTTTCAATGAAACAACGTGTACGTCCGTAGGAAATACAAACGAGCTAAGGTTTCAATCAGAACATTAAGTTGTAGCTTCCACTTCTGGAAAGGCGTGTTGATTACCGTGCACCGTGTCCCCAGGAAACAATGCGGACATTTTATAGCCGGTGTACAACTAGTACAGACCCCTTATACTTGTCGGGAACAATGGGTATTATGTAGCGTGGCGCACGCACGGAAATAGCTTCCCCCGGACTTGTTCGAACTAGTTGTAACTCACTGTTCAACTGTACCCGTTGACGAGCAGCGCAACAATTACGCTAATGCATTGTCCTCGGTTCCTTCGCCTAACGACTCTAAACGATCGACGGCCCACGCCCTTTAGACCGTTTCAATTAAAGGAAACACGGGGTTCCACTAAAACGCCGCGACGATTTTGAATCTTGATTTATTCGTCCTTATCGCCAATTTCATTTGTCGACGGTTAATCGGTTGAGTGGATGTCCAAATAGGTTTTAACGTTGTCTGACGACTGGCGCTGCTTTTTTTGAAATTTTAACAATGGGATAAGACGAATGAAACGAACGAAATGAATGAAATGAATTTCAACGAGATAAATTCGGGAGAATAGATTACCGTTAAGATTTAATGCTTGCTGCGGGAAGCAGAAAATTTGGCAAAGTTTAGTTGGTCAAGATTTCGGTATTAAAATAATTAATAATCGAAATGCAAACGATTAATAATCGAATGTTTCCTCCGAGAAATAGAAAATTTGATGGAATTCGGTTGATTGAGATTTTAGAATTAATATTCTGGTTGTTTACTAATTTACAAATAAAATTTCTTTGTAAAACTGCACACTTCTAAAATTTTACGTAAATAAAAATAAATTGTAAAATGTGATATATAAAAAACACTCTTCGCTGAAATATCTGTATCGCAACGCAAGTGGATAAAACGAATGAAAAATGCCGCAGAAATTTTATTTACTAATTTGTAATTTTATGTAATAAGAGGATTTTTTATGAATTTGTATATTTTAAGGACCTCCCAATATCATTTCGACTTTATTATCATCATAAAATGAAGGACTTAAGAGATGCGTTTTCGCTTGTAACGCGGAGCTCAAGTAGAACAAGCACGGTAGTGGTCAGACAGCGCGCAATAAAAGTAGAATTGGAAACGGCACTTACCCGTATCGTTGTCTCCTGGAACACCAAGACTATCGCTATTGTCATTGATGAAGGCCTCCGCCGTCGACGTGAAGGTCTGAGGCGATAGTGTGAGGTCCGGCCCGCTCTCACTATCGAACAATTCTAAATTCCCGTTGCCTGAAACGAGTCAAGAAAACACGTATCGTACATTTTTTGGCAGTCAATATTCAATAGAATAATGCATTTAATAAATTGAAACGACGTTCAGAAAATACGCGAGTAACGCAACGATAAATTTTACTAAATAATTTCGTCGTATGTCGATCAGTTTCAGAATATTTCGCAGCCCTTCCTATTGTGATATCGCTACTACGAACTTGAAACTTTTCATTTATTTTTCATCACGTTCCCCTCGTAATTTCCACGCACTCGCTATTACATTAAAAATAATTATCAGTTTCATAATTTACTATGTACGTTTACGTATTTACATCCTCCTGCTGGTTTATAAAATTATATAACATACACTAGCTGTTACGAATATGTTAATTACATTTCATTTACTTTGCAATTGTTTGTCGTTGCTGATTTTGGAGTTCATAAATTCATCACAATAAGAGAACTATCATCGATTCGATTATTTCAAAGATTTTTCTCAAAGTTCATCTCGCCACATTTTCTTACAGGAAGAATTTTATTATTCTACAAATGCCTGTATATATCTTTTGGCAAAAGTAATTTCTTGTGTACGTTGCTTCTTACGAAAACGATGTTGAACAAAGAGAATCGCATGATGATACTAAATTTGGCAGAAATATCAAGAATAAAGGAATTCTTCGAACGAATGCTAAGGGACGAAGTTAATGAATCCAGGCGAAAAATTAGTAGAAACGTCTGCACGTGGGCGAGATTATTCTCTTGATTTCTGTGAACACGCTCACCCCTATCCTCGTTTTTATGGCCACGCAACACGCAGAAACAAAATCTCGTTCGTTGTTGATTCCATTCGATGCCAGGTTGCTCGACCTCAATGTTGGCGAACGGCGTCGACAGATGAACAAGATTCTTCGCGTGTTACGAAGGGCGCAGCTCGAACATAATTCGCTACGTTTGTTGCGATATGATCCGCGGCTCATCGTCTATGCTGTCATGTTTCTTCATAGGGAAACTAATTGTTTAATCGACGTAAAAACTGTTTGATTTCTCCATAGAAGATCAAGCCGAGCTACGACATGTAAATTATGTTTCCACTAATGGGAATAACCGAGTAATTTAGATTCAAAGAAATCCGATTTGTAACGAACGATTTCCTCGATACAAGTTCAATAATTTCGTGGATTCTTCGGTAGCTTTTTTTATCACCAAGAGTCGGGTGATTAATCTTTATAATCCAAAAAAAGGTTAATCCAAAAGATTCAGCACAAATTTTCTAAAACTTTGGAGAATTTCATAGAAGAAACTTGGAAGAAATTTTAAGCACCCCTCACGTAAACTTTCATCAAGGTTTCACATGTTTAACAAATGATAGAACATTGTTTTAAGAACAATCGATCGAACGTGGCAAACTAAAAATGAAACCTAGCAAAACTCAAAACGAAAGAAAAATATACGTAATATGGTTCAACGAGTTTTGATCGATCATTTTCGTCATCAGGATGATACCAAGAAGGGGTGGAAGTTGGACAACGGGACTGGCAGGGTTAAACGAGAAGTTCTCGGGTATGAGACGAGTGTCGCTTTCGCATATTCCTCGGCGCACTGACAACAACGCTGAAGCACTCTTACGAGAACTAGCAGCCAGTCGAGGATCTCTCGAGACCTTAGGTGGCCTTCGCGATCCGAGGACAACTGCTGCCAAGTGGTAGCAAACTTTGACTGTGGATTTTAGGTTACGAAGCTCGTCGCGCTAAGCGACCTAAACTCCGTCTCCTCCTCGCTTGTCAGACCCTCGTTACGATCGTCTCGGTTCACTCGATTATACCGCGTCGTCAACTGGGTCTCGTCAACCATAGTCGGTCTGAGGAATCGCGAGATACACCCCTGTTTTCGTTGCAGTTTAACCAGAAGAATTACGAGACAATGGTTGCTATCGATGACTAACAAATTGCAAATTCGTTTGACGATTCAGTGGCTATATCACAAGATACGAGTTTCTCAGAAACCAAACCCATCGATTCCATTTATCGCCAATTACTTAAATTTCATTGCGCAGGTACAGGACGAACGTTCAATTGCCTCTGAGTAACAAGACCAGGTCCTTCGCAAACGATAACTAAAATTCGACACGAGGAATGCGAATGTATATAAATCTACTACAAAGATATTAATTAAAGCGACTAAATTAATCAGAAATACAATACAAGTAAAGATTCTGATTTACGTGGTAATAATGCAAAATCATTAAAACAAACAATGTAAAAAAAAAAAAAAAAGGGAAATTTTAATACGAACGCTGGCAATATCTGGAATAATTCAGCACAAAAAATATACGATATTCAGCCATTGTCACTGACACAATTATACGTTTGACGTAGGGGTACACACAAAGCATTACATGGCATACTCGTCCGCTTCGACATCGGCCGTGTACACGATTCGCGTCGTAGACGAGCGTTCGCGTTAATTCAAAGCGACGGTATGCATCTCGCGGCGGATTAACATATTCCAGATTATCCGTCCGCGTTTGCGTTAATGCTTCCGCCGTTGGGTTAGTTAAATATGTAAATATAAGCGGACCAGCCATGCTGGACGTTATCCGCGCTTACGAGAGATCGATGAATCACACGCGAACACACAGGACGCGACACAAAACGTTTGCATATAGCACGAGATGCGCACGCGAAAGGGGGTTGAACGGGAGGGTTGAATAAAATTCTGAAAGAAACGAGAGCAGAGTTTCGACGCTGGAATAAATCGTTGGAAACACGTATTTTGTACGCCACTGCAACTCGTTGATAATTTATTACTTAAATAAGACGTTCAAATAGTTGATGTCCGCTTTCGTAACGATAAAAATTTTTCTGAAAATGTGGTCGAAATTTAGGTAATGAAGCAAACTACGATTTGACGTAACGAAATAAACAAATTTAGTTACTTTCGTTACTTTCATTGCTATTCGCGCGTTTTTCCAAAGTTTAACGAATTTTCAATTTTCGATCTTCTCAGGTATTCTTGCCTCGGTATTGCATTTATTTCGTAAGATGTATCTCTATTTTCAATAATAATGTTTTTCTGATATATTCCCCGCTGCTTTGTTTATCTCTCCAACAACAACCAGTAAAATACATAAAGTACAACATACATCAGCGAATACGTAGAACCTCCATCGTAAAGACCAAAACGTTTCTCTGATTATTTCGTGCGGACAGTCCTCCAACTATCCACTAATGTACTCTCCTAAAAGGAACCTCCAGAAACCTAAAAAACGAAACGCCTCTAAACCAATTACCTAACCTAGCCTAGATCACCGCGAATACATCATCAGTGGCATCATCATTCGCCAGCAAAGGCGCCAAAGAGAACGGAAGAGGACACAAGTAGCAGACCCAAACGAAACAAGAACGCCACACACGTTGCGTGATCAAGAACAGTCCAACGATCGTAATTCCAAGAAGCAAAAGAAGGAGCGAACAGTGGCGATCCGGAATTAAAATTCCGCCACGAAGTTATTAACGAACGCGACCGTTTTACGTTCGCGTGGCTCGCTCGGCGATGTTCAGAGCAAGGAAGAACGAGAACGCGAGGGTGTTCGAAGACAAGGGGTTGATCATCGTCGCCCGGAAGTAGCGAGGGAGGAAGAGAAACGAGGGAGGAAGAGAAACGAGGGAGGAAGAGAAACGAAGGAGGAAGAGAAACGAAGGAGGAAGCGACGCTGGAAGGAAGCGGCCGCGCAACCGAGTTTATTCAACGCGCGAACGAAGCCCAGATATTAATTTTCTCGATGTATATGGATGAGTTCCGACTGGGCCACGGTGCACAACCGGTCGAGAGAGAAAGAGAGGGTGGAAGCAGCCGCGGTAGCCACGATGATGATGACGCTCCTGGTTGCTGGAGGTGGACCTACGTCCGAGGAAGGTACATAGATGTGGCGCCGGGAAGCGGTCGTACAGAATGGCGAGGGGCGGTTAAATTGCTATCGATCCCCCGAGCTTCGCAAATATCGTTTACCTTACCCTTGCAACCCTTCTAAAATCCCATCTACGCTCTCCCGACGCTCAACAGCCGAGCGCCATCCGAGCGCCATCCGAGCGCCATCCTTCGCTACGAACACGATTTCGTTTCACGTATCGTTCCCTTCCGTTTTTATGGAAGGTTAATGTCGCGCAGAATTCAAGCTACTTCGTATGGCTTTTTGACGAGCTCTTCGCGTGCTTTGTCTTTCAAATTCGAGTGGATATCTGTGTCTTAGACCGGTAAGGGGTAGTTCGCTGGCGGATGACGTTGAAATTTGCTGATATTTCCGCTTGTGAAGATGGTCAGGTAAATAGGATTTCGAAATGCCCAGGAAACCTTAGCAGTTATTGTTTAGGTACTTTACTCTGACTCTTAGTGGTGGTTCAGAGGTCTCGGTGAATATGTTGGAAATAGAACTGGATCTGGAAGCACCAGTTGCTACTGGTAACTTGTTAGAGGATATGAGAAAAAAAAGGAGTGGAAAACGGAGAAATATTCTTATAGATTGTATCGTAGCACGCTGATTAATACTGGGTTACACGGATTATACGATTTTTATCCTCCGAAAAGCTTGTAGTTATTTATACAAAGGATACTGACTACAAAAGGGTGGAAACTTAAGACGATGCAAAATACAGAAACTGCCGGAATCGTTCAAATTCTTCGATATATATGCACATGCACGTCTTCGATCCACAAGGCGACATACGTTAAACGATGGAATCTTTCTATGCAGTCAAATGGAAATCTCGCAACATCACTGAACAAAATTGAACGTCCTTGCGCCTCAATGAGGGTTGATTCGATCGCTCGACCACTGACCCAGCAGTCATTATTTCCGAGCGAGGCAGGATGACGTGGAAAATTTCCAACGGCGAACAAACAAAAATTTTAATCAAATTGAAATTAATGATGGCAAACGTGTTCGAACTGTCCAAAAATATTTTTTAAACCATGCTGTCTCTCTCCCTCTCTCTCTTTTTCTCTCTCTGCGAAGCACCTATATGTGTACGATCGATCGATTCCAATATTCCAGCATCGCAAATTTTGTTTACCTTTCGGCAGCTGCGCTGTCAGGATTCTATCCTGTCAGATATGTGTTATCAGTTGAATAGAGGTTCAAACTCTATGTGCTGACAATTACGATAGGCGATATCCCCGTTTGATTTTTTTCCCAATTTTTTTTCTTCTTCCGCTCTTTTTTTGCAATTCAGTTCGACAGTGTAAACCATTTTCAATTTCCTCGCGTGCGTTAAATTTATCTTCAACCCGCGGCACAGCGAGGTTGCACTAACAGTCAATTGTAACTCTGTTAATATTGACGATCGTCCTGTCACGAAGAATTATGGAATGCTTTATCTGACGGTGCATGCAATTCCAGCCGCTGGCTAATTCGTCTTGGTATGTGGTCGTTCGTCGTTACTTTCCTCCGCCATTGTGAGAGGCCAGTGATTTACGAGGGATCGATACCTTTGAAATTTCTTGATTATCGTCGAGTTTGACAGGAATGTATATCTATCGGGAGATAATATCGTAATATTTAAAATTGAACAAAAAATTGTAGGAGTACAATTTTGCTTTCCGACAACTTGCAATTTTATGCATTCGATATCTACCTATGTGATTGTTTAAAATGTGAAATCAATTCTTAAAATTAATATTCCTCGGCCATGGGGACAATATTGGAAATTTTACAAACGGCTGATCACCGGAACTCGTTTCGAGATCGATACTATTATTAAATGTTTATAGCAGAGATACAGCCGAGTCGAATAAGGTCCAGTTGGATGGAACCCTGCCCCTTCGTCTATGAAGTTGCGAAAATAAAAACTGCTGCCTATATAAAACTAACAAAATATGCGAGCGAGAGTACACAATTTACATAGGGGTTTTGTTTGGCCGTTACGCGGAATCGAACGGTTTCCTCTCTGTAAAAGATATTCAGAATCACGCAGCCGCGGTCGACTCGGGATTTTATGAAAAATATCGCGTTTCACCGCTCGATGAACGGAGCTTCCGGCGGTTCTCGCGATGCACGCCGACCGTAAATGAATTCGTTCGCCAAACAGTAAAGATGAAACTTCCCATACGAGATTTCAAGTATATTAAATAAAAATCACGTATAGGATAAACATCGTCGAATTATTTTCGGACGTATTACCTGACAAAAATCATTCCGCGTGTCGATAAACCGTCGTTAACAAGCAGCTAATACGGTAATACGGATTCTCGTTTGATCGATGGTGTTAACGAATTTCAATCGAATAAAACGATTAACAAATCACGAGAAATATAACACTGAGACTACGACTTAAAAAATCATTGCTGCTTCGTCATATTATTTATTAATTATTTTATATATCGCGCGATGAACAATTTTCCTCGGGCCAGTTTCGAACTTTCCGTGGAATATTCTCTACAGACGGTATGTATGAAGCATTCTCTCTACAGGATGAATACAAACACTTAACCACAGTTTGCCCCGATCTCTGACCGCCACTGTACAAAACTCCCTTCCCAGTAAACAATAAAAAAAGCGGCGAAAGAAAATACGCAAGCGTATCGCAGACCAAAGCCAGTTTCATCTGCCGGGTTCACAAGCCTCGAGAGCAATGGAAACAAGACGCGCCGCTGGAACAACGTTCTTCGGCCAAAGGTCGGTTTCTTTAAGCCGAAGATATGCAAATTGCATTAAGTGTCCGCCTAACGTGTACAGTGTATCACGGCCGCTCGGCCGGTATTACGAAACTTAAGCCGTAGCGCACAAGTGTCGCGAGCTACGAGTGCCGTGCTCCCTTTGTGCAGACTAAGCCCGAGCTATTATCAGTCGGCCAACAGCGAGGAACTGGAACCGGAGCTACTCGTGGGGCCCCGCGCCATCTTTCCACGTCCTTGCGTATTCCTGCCAAGGATTCCTTCTCACTTTCTCCCTTCTGTGTTTCGCTGATCCTTGCAGGGCCAGGCCTTTGTCGGCGGACGTTTCCACGCGAAATATTTCCCGGCCAGCTTGCTGCGGATAATTAAACGACTTAGACGAGGCGAGGGGACCAAGACGATGGTCGAGCTTGATGAACTGAGACACCGGAGTTTGGCGCGCAAGCGGATGCTGACTTGGGCAAATTGTTCGGTCGGCGGGATGGAAAGCGGTTTAGGCCGAGGGCTGAGAAAGGCTTTACGGGGCGCGCTCTCCGGTGTTTGCGCGATATGAAGTTCGCTTTCGTAAGGAGGGAGGCGGAAGAGATGTTCTTGAAGAAGAAAACGAAACGAATTGTTTATTTCTTGTTTGACGACACGGCGGACAGGCTGCGGCGGAACTGCTCGTTCCTCGCACCCGAGTCAGATTCTCAATGATCGTCCGACTCTTGAAAATTTTCTTGATTATTCGCAACGTGCAAAGAAATTCTAGAAATTGCCACTTGCTGGAGTATTCCTCGAAGCTTCGAGGTTTGTCGCGTTGCCGAGCGTCGAGCGCTGTGGCTGATATTAATTGTACTGTTTCTTCTTGGGTTTTATTCTAACTTTCTTTTTAACTTTCTTCGTAATAAGAAGAAAACTGTCCGAGATGAACAAAGAAATCGCAGCGCGAAGACATATATATATATATATATATATATATATATATATATATATATATATATATATACAGGCATTGTGAGGCTATGATTCGAGTCTGACAAGTGGTCGAACGGTGGCAGCCGGCCGGTGTCGACATTAGTTACTGGGTCGATCCCGGCGTGCACAAAGACGGCCTAATCGGCGCAGATGAGACGGGCAGGGGTAATCACGCTCACGGCCCAATAATCATACCATTATAATTAATGTGGCGCAATTAAGGCGGTAATATAGGACAACCGACAATCGAGCCGTGATTGTCGATTAAACGTTTTCGCAGTGCGAGGCGACGCGTTTATCGGCGCGATGCGCGACCCTCGTTTCGCGAGCAACCCTGCTCGTTACGCGACATGCCCTGCTGGAAAATGCGATATTTTGGTCCCTGCTTTCTATGGTCACATTAGGATAATGGAAGGTTTTAAGCGTGGTTTAAACGGAGATTCGAGTAACGTTTCATTTCCGGGCCTGACATGGCAGAATCTTATTTCGTTAGTCGGTACATGTAGAAGAAGATAACTGAGTTGAGAACTTTCGTATAAACGATTTTTCATTGTCATTAATACCACGATATATAGAAAACGAACGTGACAGGAACATTTTGTACAGTGAGAGCTAACTTGGACAATTTTTTGATGCTGTACATAACGGACAAATTAAATACAGAAATTATGCGAAGAAATGTTTCGTTGAAACAAGTATATACTTTATATTCATTACCAGTACGACAGATGAAATATGTATGTTACGTAATTTCACATGTACATTATTTAAAATGAAAATGTGATAAGTTCTTGATTTTATATTTCTCATTTCAATTAGTTTCATTGTTCGTCGTATAAAGAGATTTTTAGCTAGTTATACAATAATGTAACTGTAAACAGCTTCGATTATAATAGCGTTATTTATTAAA
The DNA here is from genome assembly GCA_014737475.1 of Bombus confusus. NCBI lineage: Eukaryota > Metazoa > Arthropoda > Insecta > Hymenoptera > Apidae > Bombus > Bombus confusus. The sequence goes on from JACXIV010000100.1 coordinate 1,975,915, forward strand.
ATTTTCACAATTTGATAAGTTAAATCGTAATAATTTACAAGTTACGTGAGACATATTTTTCCGAAGGCACAAGAAACTCTTGCTTGAAATTAACCTGACGTACACGAAGATAGAAGGGAGAAGTTTATTCAGCGTGGAAGGCGAATTCGTTCCCCCTGTTCATTGAAGAAAATAAAAGGTCCTAGTTGGAGGTCCGCGTTGCAAAAATCACAGGGTCTATTTTCCAAACCGACCGACCATGAAACGCATTCAAATTACGCGCGCAGTGAAATCGCGCAAGAATGCACAGCGTCGGAGAATTTTCCCAGCGTGAAGTTTTGCGAAATTCCTGTTTGGACGTTGTCGGTTGGTCTCGGAAAACAAAGGCAGCCCGTGCATAGTTTCTGGCGTTGCCCATTTCACAATCTCTGTTCTCAATTTCTTTTTTCTAACTGTAGACGAAATGGAGAATTTTTCCCAAACTGTACGAGCACGGTTGAAGGAATAATCTTTCTTTTAATTAAACGAAAATTCAGTGATCGATAATCTGTACCTTCTCTTCAGGAAGAAACAACACCTTGTACGTTTAATTCAGTTATCAAAACGTTAGCATTAATTTTTGATATCGTACTATTTTGTAAGACGTAGTACCCGAAAATGTTGGACTGTTCAGTGCAACGAGGAGAAAAAGTAGATATTTCACAATACAAAATCATCCAGCTATAAGGAGACAAATTTCAACTATTAAACGTTATAAGCTTCGATATTCGAGTAGTTTTTATCCCCTTTTTAATTGTAAAAGTAACAGATAATAAATAAAACTTTCTTCGTTTACTCGGATAGAATTGCATCGTAGACCTAACGTTGTACCTCGACGGAAATTTCTCCAAAACCTGTCAGTTGCCAATACCGTCGACAAACTCTATCAAACATCGTTGTACGAGTCAAATCGTGTGAAACGGTGAAATCTTTGAAACGTTGATAAGTAGCGAACGAACGGAACGAAACAACGGAATCGAAATGAAGGAAGGAAAAGGAGAGGAGAAAGGGCAAAGACGAAGAACGGGGGAATAAATTGGATTACAACATTCTCGACAAACGGTCCGCTACAAAGAAACGTAGAAAGGAGACTGAAGGTAAATAATAGAGTTGAGAAAAGGAAGGAAAGGCAAAGGGGAGGAAAGGGTGGAAAATAAAGAAAAAGAAAAAAGAGAGAGTAAGCGAAACGCGGGAGGAAGAGCGAGCTAGGAGGGCGGCGTACACGTACGTTTAAACAGGGGAAACGAAATGTGAGCGTAGTGGGAACGAAACAGCGAGCGGACAGAGAAAAAGAATAACCGTAACGAACTTGGTGCAATAAGAATCGCAAGGTAACGGGCTCGCCGGTATTATTTCGGTAGCGAAGTCAATTTGCAATCAGCGGTGCAGCCGTTCTCCCCTCGTTTCCGCCGGAACGAGTATAGTCCGTATTTACTATAATGCGATAAGAGGCGAGCGGTATCGTACATTTAAATGAGACCGGCCCGCGTACTCTGTTTCCTTTCTTTATTTCCATCGTCCCGGGCTTCGCCGCCGTTCTTTCTTAATCCGACGCGAGTATCTGCTTCGTTGGCTGCTACGATAAAAATGACGACGACAGCTTGCTAGATTACCAATCCCGCGCAAGTATACCAGAGACGTTCACGGACTCGATGGATTCGTTATTTTGCTTCGATTTAATGCTTTGTGCTTTTGTTGATACATATACATATACATACATTTGGTTGTTCAGGAAATTCGCAGCGAAAGTTAAGAAATATATAAAGGAACTGCATTTCATCGAATAATACGCGCGTCGTTTCTTTGCGCGAATCTTTCCAACGACTATTTACTTTTGTTTTTGGTAATTAATTCCTTTCGATAGCTTTTAGACAGACTTCTAGAGCGTTGGAATTTTTCCTTATGTCTTTCGAATTTTTATTCTTTTATCCGCACATGCTGCGCGATCGCGACCAGCACAGAGAAGGAGGCGCAAAATATCCTTCGAGTCGAGGGATGCTTAAATAAAAAAAGATGGAATCGTAAGGGGAGGAGGTAAATTGAAAGAGCCAGCGGAAACAGATCGACAATGCAGAATGCTTAGAAATGGCCGCATGCATGCCAAATATAACGTGTCCGTAAGTGTATTCGTTTAACAAGGGCAAAAGTACGAGCGTTGAATATAGAGGAAGCTATAAAGTTGCAAGAGCTGGGGAAAAAAGTCGACCACCCACCATCTCGAATATTTAAATTCATAAATGCGGGTCCGTTCTTCGATCCGAGCTGTCCCTTCTTCACCGCAAAAAAAAAAAAAAAAAAAAATTGACCTCGACTTGCTATGAATTATCGCCAGTAACATGGTCGTTTAAAAATAAAAAAATGCGCGGTTTCAGTAAGAAAAGTCTTTTACCTTTCGACGATTTAACTGCTTGTGGCGATATATAGAATTCTTCACGAGTGTACTATCTGAATTGTACAGGAAATTATTAATTATGAAATTGAACCACATCGAATATTAATTGAGCCGCATCAAAGATAACTTAATTAACGAACATGACTAATCGTCTGTGAAATTGAAAAATAATTTAAAAGAGAAACTGAGAAATTTAAAGAGTTTTCTGAGAATGGAATTGTTCGATTCACACTTTGTTTCCTATAGAATTAATTTAAGAAAATTGATCAACACTAATATTTCAACACTAATACCAAAAAATGTTCAGAAAATGAGATTCAGTTCGACTTCTGAATAATTCAATTGTCGAATGAGATTTAAGATCTTATCATTTTAGGTGTTTCGAATACTTTACAATCCTCTCTCTCGTGATTCTACCTAATGCTAGAATCCAACTAAACCTTAATGCTAATAATCCTATCATAATATTTACCACGTCCCTCCCAACCGTAATAATCCTACGGTAATATTTATCAACTCTTTCTCTCTCTCTCTCTCTCTCTCTCTCTCTAATTCTAACAATCCCAATACGACCTTTACCAATTACCTAAACTCTATTAACTACCTTGTATATTAATAGATAAATATCACAGTTCGTTCCGTTAATAAAAAGTTGAAAAAGAAACAGAAATAAAAAAACTACGTATCGAAATATTCAACGTTCAAAAATTGACAAAGCCATAGCCTAGCCTAATAACGAATTAACAAATATCATTCCATTCCAAAATAAAATCATAATTTTCGTTATGATTTATTCGTTAAAAATAAAAGACAAAAGAAACGGAATTTTTATATTAAAGTATTTGACGCCCGAGGATTCGTATCGTTTAACAAAGCGCCGTCCACTTTAATTGCATTCACGCTCCTTTCGTTTCCACTGACAACAGCCTCCGAAACAATTACCCAGCAAAGTATACAGAAGCTAATTAGAGTTTGAGACACGTGTACGACGTAGAAGCTTCAGAGTCACGGATCAAGTCTCTGCCTTCGTAACGAGAATAGCAAAGGGAGAACACGGTAAAGGATGCGTTCTCTTGCGGAGCTTGAGTGGTCAATTTATCTGAGGTCACTTACCCGTTTTCCCCAAATAACAACGCCGCCGGAATATCATCCCTGTGTTCAACGAATCGGACAACAGTAACGAGACACTTCAACAGGATCTCTGACAGATAGCACAAAAGTGTGATGTCGGTTGGAGGATTTTCTTCGAAGGAAAAGATCGATGGTCTTCTGTTCTTTTTTTGCTAACGGATTTTTCTCGTTAACGAGAGAATTAATAGATATCACTGCGTAGTATCACTGTCGTGTGGCGTAACGCGCAGAATCCACACACCGATTTTTTAACGAATTTATTCGTAATAAAGTTTCGCTGAAATTCTGTATAAAATAAAGTGAACACTTGTGGTATGTAGTGAGAATACCTTTTCGTGAGAAAAGGAAAATTATAATGTCAAATAATTTGAATTAGTATAGGTTCGAAAATTTATGCCGAATTCATCATTTTGCTTAGGAACCTGAAAGTCATTTCATCTTTTTCTTTTGTAAAACGGATCTTACGTAAAAATTGATACATTATATCGCGAAACAGAATTTGAAAAATCTAGTTGAGGGTACAAATAGTGGATAATAATCAAATGGATTGATCTCTACTGGGATGGATCTACATAACTGATTCATTTACAATACAGAGTTTTGTTTCTAAGGAAATTTTTATTTCATCTCGTCAAGGATTCTTCTTTAGGCATCTTAAAACTTTGCTTTTACTGCTGGCTAGCCGCCCTTAAGAGGTTTTGACCTCGATCCCATATAAGCACCATCTCGATCACCATTAGCCTCTGTAATTTATTTATCCTTCTTCCATACCTTCTTATTAAAAGAACAACTATTGAAAATGCACAAAAACCTCACTAGATTATTCCTGACAATTTTTAAAAGGTTGTTTTTCTACCGATCGTTCGATACGAAAGAATTAAAAGTATAAAACAATAATTGCCCTAAATCCGAAATATCATTTTAAAAATGACTTAAAAAGTAATCACATCGAGTAAAAAGGATCTGGTCCTGCTGCGATAACGTTCCTCCATCGCACTACCACCTTCAACGAACGACTGCAATCTACAACAACTAAAAGAATCCAATCGTACCCATCGCCGTCAGAGATTGCAAACAAATAATTATTCCAAATTTAAACGTCTTGTCGCTTGAAAAACAATTGCATTAATCGCAAAAATACCCTTTCTTTAGAAGAACCTTTCTCAATCGCGTTACTAACAAACCAACTAATAATCAAACCAGCGCAATCCACCATTAGGTCCAATAATTGCCAGCAAAGAACGCTGCTAAAAGTTCACCTCGCCGAATAAACATTAACTCGTTCCCCGCATTCCCTAAAAAACCTCATCGAATATGAAAATTGCGACAAGCCAGGCGCTTTTTCCGCCGCTTTTCGGAGCGTATTCGCCTGGGAATCCGCGTGGCGAAAAACCATCGAGCCACCGGTATCTCGCGCATGGACATCTCATTATGGCATCGTAAAAACGCAATTTCCGGGTGAACGCAATTTCGTTCGTTCGGGACTTTCTCTCTGGACCAACAGCTGGGAGGGCCGAACGATGTTTCACGACGAGGGCCCAGCCATATCTACGCGGGGAACATTAATTAAATCGGCTGGCTGGCTGGCTGGAGCTGGCGGCCAAGCAAAGGGGTGGAGAACACGCTGTGCTGGAGGGGGTTGGAAGCGCGCGGCATCCCTTTGACAGCGCAGTCAGCTTCTATCGCAAATTAAAGTCCCGGCTCACACTGGCCGGCACGAAAATAATTTCGCGCGCATAAGTTTCGCGTCCCGCGCGCCCCGGCCGCGATTTTCATGTTAATCCGTTCGCGGCCGGTGCTCGCATACACTGCGGCGAATTATCATTCTTTGACAGACGGATTCGAATTGCGAATCGTCGGGGGACGCCTCTTTGAAGTTCGCCTGCATCCACCGAGGGGATGAAACGCGCGAACCTTCGTTTGTTTTCCGCTATGATTAGGCGATCTTGTTTCTGCCGGTAGTGGCTCTTTGGTAGTTTCGGATCGTTTTTTTTTTTTTTTTTACGCTATGGAATTAAGGGCATGGTAATCCGACAATGAATTATTCATTTTTGGAATTAGGCGCGGATTACAAGAGGGTTTGATTTCATTTTCTGAAGTATGGAGATTCAAGTGGTACTCGATGATCTAGCGTTATTCCTCACACATCCATCACCCTTTACAAATTATTATTTTCTAATAAGGATACGAACGTTGTCGATGTAGAATTTCAATTCCTCCTTCCAAATCGCAGTTTAGCTAAAATATTTTATCTCGGACAAAGCTTGTGAGAAAGATGATACAAAGTACACACATTCGTACGCATATACGAAATACACGTCAATGTACATATTCTACGTCGATCTAACCGTTGCTAAAAATTAATCAAACCAGAGGAGCTTCCAACTTTTAAATACCGAAAAACCATTCTAATCTGTCCGACAAGAGTCGCGAAAGCCTCGCGGGAATCTGAAGTAAATCTTGGGGAAAAAATCGAGCGAATGGTATTACCGCGGGATATAGGCATCGATGTAAAAACTAGACGCATCGCAGGACGTACAAGCGAAATCGATTACAGAGAAAGAAATGCCGGTGACATGGTCGGTTTTATCGCACACCCGATTAATACCAAGCGCGTGCTTCTACATTCCAGGGAAAAAACAGCCTCGTACCCGGAGCCGGCTCAATTTTTTCCCTCGATTCGCATTCTCGTTGCGTCCTGCACGCCCACGCAGTTTCTACTTTTTGCGTGTCGTGGCCTCCGCTCCGGCCCGCGCACTTAATCAACTCTCGTTACGGTCTAATGGCTTAATACCGTGGCTAGCTTTGTCCAGAGGCTAGCAGAATCTCTCGCCTGTAGGCTAATTCGAATTTAAACCCTGCCACTTGCTTCGCCCGGCCGCCGCCACTCTTCCCAGAGAGTTACGCGCTGCTGTAGTTTTCCTAAACGTTGCCGACGCTGCCAACCACTCTACTCTTCTCTCTCTCTCTCTCTCTCTCTCTCTCTCACACACACACACACTTTCCCTTATGCTTTCCTCTAACTCTTGTTACCGTGCCTTCAATTACGGTCTATAACTTTCCGTTGACCGGTGAAATCACGCTTTTAGCTGAATGCGTCCATTACGTCGTAACGCGGAACGAGTTTAGCCGCGGTACCGGCTGAAATATTTCAGTGCTCCAGAACCGGGGCCAGAAGATCCCGACCGAATCTCCGTTTCCAAGTGCTGCTTAGGTATCGGACGGTTCGCCTACGAAACCGTATCCGTGCTTTCGATACCGTGGATCGGAGATTTTCGTGAAACTGCGTCAGAGGGATACGGGTAAATGACTGCGGCGATGTGTTTGAAAAGGCGGAGGGAAAATCGCGAAGATCTTTGTCGCAGGAATTACGTACTAGATACGAGGGTTCGTCTAATAAATGTATGCAAGTGACATGTAAATTTAGGCTTCCTTATTCAAAGGAGTCCTTTCGTTTCTTTCGATACGCGTTGAAAATGTTTCGAGGGGACGTAATTTTCGTCGAGCGGAAATCTGGTGATTGGAATTGATTCGTTACAGAAAGTTTGTTAGCGATTTGCAAGTTTCTTCCGCGAATAAGACAGCGTATGGTGTACGGACGAGATGTGACTATTTGCCAACCTCGTGGCGTGGAACAGTCACGCTGTCAGAGCTCGTAACGTACTCTATTGGATGCAGTAACTAATAGCTGTTCCCGTAGATTAAACCATTGCTACTCTAGTTAATGCTTGCTATGTTAATGGTTACCATGAGTATAGTAGAAACGCCAAACATAACCGCTACGATGAACCATCGATTCATCCAAGTAATACAAACATCTTTTACGCTTCGAGCTACCCGTGAACAATATTGCAATGTCAATTGTCTATATTTTCATAATACGGTAGGTTTTCAAGAAAATAACGACGAATAGTACGGCGATTGAAAATGTGGCTGAATAATAAAAAGAAGTAAAAAGTTAGACGAATATTTTATATTGTCTAAAGGAAATGATGCAAAAGCTTGTTTAGATTTTGTATACTGTGTTTGTTTCGTTCAATGCGACTGATTTACAGAATTACGCGTTAAATATCAATTGCAAGATTCAGAATATTTCTGAAACTATGTAAGCTAGGGAAACTCTGATTAGATGATTAATCTAATTCACGCGATTAATCGATACATGGTACCTATCTTATACGGGAGCGCACTCCTCACGGCTGATGTTTGCAATCATCGGCTTAAGCAGATCAAGGATCACATGTAATTAACGTCCGATTAATACGATGATCTGCGCTCCGTTTCACGTCTATGAGACCGAGCAACAGGATAGCAAGGTTCGAAGCGAAAGCCTTTCATACCGTAAATGGATCCAATAATCGCAAGATTGCTATCATCTCCGGTGCCACGAACCTAAAAATCACCTTTAATGTCCTCCTTCTGCCTCTGCCAGCCTCCCCGTACTTTCTAGCCTTTGATTCGCTAATTTCGAAGATTCTTCAACACTTCATCAGCCATCAGAGGCTATAATAAGGGATTTCAATTGAAGATGTCGCCTAATAATATGGTTGAAAAGTTAGCGGATATATTATATTCATCGAGCAAAATGGCGAAGAAAATTGTTTTCCAACAGGAACATTTTTCTTTTTATGGAAGTTCTAGAGGATACGTTATAACGGTTAAATAAATTATTATCATTGAAGGAAAGAGAGAGAGAGAAATACAAGAATTATACAAGATATCTCCTCAGAAGCAAAGAACAGGAAAATTAATTTGTTATTCCACAGTTGTGTGGTACATAATTTGACAATTTCGAAACACCGCATACTATCTCAAAAGTCACATTTCCAATATTTACTGCCAGAAAAGTTCCGCCACGATGTGGACCGCAATTAAAAGTACACCGCGACAAAGCACGCGGAAGCCCACCAAAGTACACGACAAACTTTTATCAACTCTGATTCTCTTTCTCAAACGCAAGGGAAAAGATAGTTCGATCCTCTTCCTACGATTCTACGTCACACGATTCACCCACAGCAAAATTATTTCCTGCAAAAAATCCTATCCGTCCAGCGCGATATACGTTCACGAAAATTGCAGCGCGTCATCGTCGCAATAAGACACGGCTCTACTACATAGAGACACGCGCAACGCGTTAACCGACGTTACAAGCAGCGCGAAACGCAAGCCCGTAAGCGATCTCGCTTCGAGATCGATCGAGGGCCATTCGCCATTATCCGATATCGCGTCGATCCTGCGATCGCGGCAGTATGGACAGGTACGGGCGTCCCAAAGGTGAACGTAGGTATCGTCCGTGGCGCGGCAATATCGCGGTAAACCCGGTGAAAATATGTATCGCGCGCGGCTCATCTGTTTTAGCCGGTAGGCATGCGGCCGGCATGTGCGGCCGCGGTCGACTCACGCCTACGCGGCTCGCTGCCGATTACACCAGCACGCCCCGGGTTATAACCGGTCTCGAAACCGGTCCCGGGGGATACAAGCTTGCACGGTAAATACGGGACGCTGGAATGGCTGTGCATCCCTTTCCTATCTGCAATCGTTCGCACGTCTTTACCCTGTGCGCGTAGCCTGTTGTTCGAAGTTGTTTGCGGTAGTTTGAGAGTAACGGGTGGGTAGCGAGGGTTTTTCGAAAGTGCGTGGTCGAAGACGTTTTTCTACGTGTCCAACGTTTTACGTCTCTAACGTGATCGGGAGAAATGGATTTTTGAATGGGGACGATTCGTTTGCGAGAGGTTTGTTGCTTTGTAGTAGGGCTTTTACTTTGTAGCGTGAATATTTAGGAAGGGACGATAAAACAGCTCGGTTCGTTGTCAGGTGTCTCGTAGGTTATGATAGAAGTGCGATACATTTTTGCGTGTGCTTGGTGAGAGACGTTTGCGTTGGGAAATATAGCAACGATATAGTTGCTGGAGTGGAAATTGTGAACGAGATAGGGTGCAGCGTTGTAGCGATGTCGTAGTGATTTGGATACTATTGTGCGCCAGTGTGTTGACATTTTGTGACATATGGAAATCAGTATCGGAAGCCTGCTGGAAACTATGTAGTTACACTGTATCGCAGTATATGACAGAAATGACGTATGAAGTCCGAGGGCGAGTTTCGTGGTAATTTCGATGTTTGTATATGTTAATTTAGCATAATTTAGATACGGACCAATTTGTAATAATATTGTGAAAACTTTCCGGCGTACAGTGTAATGAGTAACGTAATGGAAATTTTATGTCCAATCTTGAAAAATTATCTTGCAACATTTTAACAAGCGCGAGTTCCGTTAAAAAAATAATTTATTTTATATTAAATAAGAAATAACTAGTTTCGTTATAAAATGTAACGGTGTGCGAATGTTAGACGTAATTGTGGCAGAAATTCGATGTTATTGTACTCTACGTGTAAAATCAATTTAACCCCGCGGGCTATCAGGGTAATTTTAAATGACGTCGCATGTGACCCCTTATTTTACAATCTCAACTACACACGCTGACCTCGTATATTTCCGACAGAGAGAAAGAGAGCGCGCTTACTCGCTGTGTACTCACAGACTTACGTTCTCCGCGTTTTAAACCAGCTAGACTGGGCGAGGCAAACAGAAAAAGGAGACAAACGAGCAAAGGCACGGTCACTCTGTGACTACCAATCGCTACAAACTACCACTACTTTATACCGATTCAACCCACTCGAACCCATTCAAAGCTTCCACTCCAAAAATCTGTTCCCAACTCTTTCACGTACAAACGCTTGCATCGTAAAACATTTCAAGCAAACAACTATCCAAAGGAAACACGAACAAACAACTCAAATCTATAAACCACGAATAGGTTTATACGTGAATAGAATTTTGAAAAATGTAAAGTAAATGGAACGCAAGGTGTTGTATATATTCTTTACGCATTACACGTAGAAATCCAGCGTTTTCCGGTTAGTGGATTAAAGATGTATACGCATTTATTTCGAGAAATAGAATATAAGATGGAAAATATAGAATATCGAGAGTATGATATTTATTAGAACGTCTAGTGGCTGGAATAAACGTTTCCGTTGCTTCTATTTTCTTCTTTACGTTCATGAAAAATTAACTTTGCCCAAACATTCGCGATCCAGCGACGTAATATTTGCTTTACAGTTGTTTAAGTCTGGTTATCGAAATTTCTAACCAATGAGGCAACGCTGATGTTATAGCAACTAACCAAGTTCCTCCATGGAACAATGAAGAAATCAATAATTCACGAACCCACGCACATTTCGCCTAACCCTAACTTATTCCGCCACTGTGCTTTGATCCTTTCGATCGAGCGACGGACACACGGCTTGACACGCGGTCTGGACCGCAATCTGCACAGATTGAAGAAAACAGAGCGGACTATCGCGACTAAAGAAACGATTTTCGCGCAGCTCGATATTTTTGGATTAATCTGCCAGCTGGCCGATGGAATTCGCCGAGACAAAGAGGGGAAAAAATTCACCTGGGCGCGACGCGAAACAGTTCGAAATAGGCGGTTAACAGGATGGTGGAGGAGACGAGAAGGAAAACGCGAGTCCAGTCGTGCGTATAAACTTTAATTTATGGCGTAACGCCTGGAGAAAGGTTTCGAGCTAATTTCGCGTCAGCTTCTCTGCGGTGGTCTGTTCTTTACAGGTTCAATCTACTTTGTGCAGGTTATACGCGTTTCTAGCTTTATGGTGCTTTTCTCTGATATGGCGGGTTGAATTGGTTGGTTAAATGAAAGGATTAATACTTTTGTAGTATCGTGCAAGTTCTTTGGAAAAAAGAAATCTAAATACTGCTGTTGAATTCCTTGTTGCTTGTTAAGTGCACAGAGCTTAGAGGTTAATAAGTAAGAACAGCGCGAGCAAACTTGAACGTGATAAAGCGTTTTAAGTAAAATCGTTTTATCATCTCGCGCTAGACTCGCTGTTATAACACTTTGACGACGCGTTCTTAATTAATGACATATTATAATAAAGCTGCATATTTCAGAAATAAACAGTCTCGAAACGATAATACAGACTTTTAATGAATATTACAAGCATGATAATTACATTTAAAGCGGAGTATACTTAATCGAGTCAATATCAGAGCTGAATCATATTTCATCGAAACCAGGCCAGTGGGACATGAAAATCACGTTCTAACGTTTGAAAGCTATTAATTCATTCGCAAATGACGATTTCCTATCTTTGTTCCATAGCCTGTTTATTCTCAGTCGCGTCTAAACGCTTACACACGTATGGAAACTCGCGAGTGAAACGAAGCATTTCTTTTTCCTACGTTCAACGATAACTCTTCGAGATTATCGATCTTCGTCGTGTCGTTAAAACGAAGGTTTTCGCGTTCATCGCGAGTAATTTAGACAGATTCGAACATTAAGACGAGATTCGAGAAACAAGCAATCCGTACACTCGTTAATAGTTTATCGAATATATCGACTTCTATCGGATTCGCGAGTGACTCACGCGAGGGCTCGCGTTCAAGTTGGTTATTTTTTTCGCGCTATCTTAGAGATTGAGATCGCGCGAAGAAATGCGTCGGGACGACGCATTTAAATCGAGTCAGTGGGCGTATCTTTACGTCAACTAGCCGAAGAATGCTGTTACTTCTAACGTCGGATTGACGTCATTGGAATAGGAAGAGGCTTATCGTCCAGTTGACATATCTATTTGTTTAAGACTTTAAAACTGACAGTGTATAATTCTTCTTGGGTAAAATTGACCGGTTCAACGAGGATACAAATGAGATATTTTCCTGTTGTCGGCGAGTTGTACGTATTTATGAGACGATAAATACAAAAAAAAAAAAAAATAATTTTCTAGTTAGTTTCGCGAAACGATGACAAGTGAATAGTAGAACGTACGTATTTTTGAAATAAGTATCGTTTAAAATACGTATCATGTGCATTTTGTGCAATTTTCTTCCTTTCTTTACACTTTCAGCTTTCTCGGAAATTGCGTAAAAATCCACGGTCTAATGATAACGCGCGATGATTCACCGATGTTTATCTGAATTTAATTTGTCATTAAAAAAAAGTAGCTTTCTAAACGCAATCTCGCGACGACCACGCGCGAGCTGTTCGCCACCGGACTGAGGCATTCGAGGCGTTCACGCGTTACAACAATAGCCGGACAATAGGCATTCTACGGAACTGTAATATCATGCAAAATCATTAGCGGCGTGGTGCGATTTATCGAGCGATAAATCTTGAACGAGCACGACAAAACGCGATGTCTTTCCGAGCCGCGTGGAATTAGAAACAGAAGTGCGGCGCATTGTTTGCCAGTAAACGTTTATTGTCGGCAGATTTCGTAATTTGTCGTACAAAGAGATATTCGAGATAAAGAGTGGGAGCTCGAGTCCTTTTACCATTGTAAAGATATAAATGAGCGTGTTTGAGATCGTGTCGAAGCGTATGGAAAGTTGTCAGGAATGTTGCGTTTAAACTGTATGTGTGTTGCGTGGAAAATAAACAATTGATAGCGTAAACTTCGTAATTCTTCGTAACGAAATGTTTCCCTTTTTCTTTTTTCATTTCTTTTTCCATAGTATTCCAAAATTTACAAGAAACCTAGAGACTACAGAGAAGATGTAGTTCGAAATGCGCTATACGTATTTGAAGAAATGTAACGCGGGAAAATCAAATTCCTTTTAAGACATGTTTACATAATCAGAGAATTATGTCAAAGAAAAAACTAACAAGCAATTAATTACATATTTTTAACGGATAGGTGATGACAGGGCTAAACTTTATCTTGAGAGAGAAATATCAAATGTTCCTTCTCTTTGCTTTCCGATTTCGTTGTTTTGTCATTCTTCGCGTTTTGGCATTGATTCTGGCAAATTTTCAACAACCCGCGACACGGCTCGATGATTTAATTACGACTCTATTTTACAGCGCGCCTAAGCGCCCTAACAGAATTAATCGCAATGAATGCTAAAATGTACGGTTGAATGGCAGAATCAGGAAATCGGTGGTATTAAACAAGCTCAAGCTTTCATTGCTCCATTACACGGATTATAAACTTCCGAGTTACCTAATCTCCAGCACCGGCCAACAGTTACAAACAATTATAACGTTTGTTGTTACAATCCGTGAAAATATTCGGATAAAATTCTCACTCGTCCGTCTATTCTTTCGCATGGAAATACCTTTATCCATAGAAATTACATTTTTCGCGCTTACTTTTCTTCCTTAAAACGATACACGATCGATTAAACTTCAAACAGTTTGAGTAAAGAAAAATTCGAATTGGAAATTACAATATAGACCTACCAGTTAACGATCGTAACGATTGTTAATTCCAATTCATACTGTAAATATCCGCGCGTAAATCACGAAGAAGAAGAATCCAAGAAACAAGGAATCTTCAAGTTCTTACAATCAGTCTCCCCGTTGAATTACCATTCTACGGTATCAAAAACCGTACGTCCGAGCCTCCGTTCAAGAAACAAAGAAGCATCAATTTCTTGCAATCAAGTTTTGCATTCACGATTCTACGATATCAAAATTCTGCCTCCGGCTCGAAGAAACCAAACTCAAGCTGCATCGAACAGTCTACCGCGGCAGCGACGGAAAATGTAACGCCCAGGACGAACGTGATCCAGGATGAACGTCGAAGAAAGCAGAAAGCCCTGTCCAAGGCATACACAACAACGCGTTACAAAAACATGTAACGAAAGGTTTCGTGGGCGACGCTTTGGAGAATTTATTTGGAATCAATGGCGACGAGATCACGCGACAGCTGAATGAATAGCTTTAACGAGGCGAGGGGCGTGCTTGCTCGCGCGGCTTCACAGTTAAATCTTCCCCGGACTCGTCGTTCGTTGCTTTGCTACCCTCGATAACCAAGGAACACGTGCGATCTACACGAACACAGGTCGTGAAATTTCGTTTCGTGCGCGAGGCTGTGTATCCCTCGGCTCCCTCTTAAATACGTGATGCCAGGATAACGGAACCTGTCCTCCCAAAGCGTCTCTAGAAACAGTGCTGGGACTCATACGAGCTCACGTACACACGCGCGCGCGCGCTCGTACACCAAACGTATACGGGATTAAGATTCGATCGGTGATTGCAGTTCGAAGAAAAAGCGCGCGGTTCCCGGCGGCCGACCTATTAATGACCGGAGATAAGGGAGAACGAGAGATACGATAGCGGCACCGGGTTCGAAATTTCAGATAAGCCGGCCGGGAATAACGACGATCGCGCTCTGGGTCTTTTAATACCGCCTCTATGGCCGCTGCGTTCTATGTATTCGGTTGTTTTATCAACCACGCGGCTTCTTTGCGGGGGAGTCTACCGATTTGGAAACTTTATCGAGTTCTTTTTTTTTTTTTTTTGTAGAAGGACAGAAGCTTTTCAGAAATTCTATCAGGGGTGCGGCTCGACGGAGGAAAAAGCAGAGTGGCAAGATCTTCAATTTACAACGATGGGAAATGGAGAATAAACGAGTGACGTAGGATCTTATATAGGAGGATCTTTTGTATTTGTGTGCGATCTTTCTTACAGAGTACAAGAAGTGTTTTAATTGGTTTCAGGGAAAACGCGTAGTTTCTTGTATTTAAAGAAAATACAATTTGTAACAGAGCATTCGCCGTCAATGGATCTTAAACTAGCTTAAACTACATACGCACAGCTGTTTAGAAACAATCAGATTAGGATTACATTAGGTTCAGAGCAAGGATAAGCTTACGTTTTATGGCTGCGAAGCGAAAGTGACGCGTG
This sequence comes from Bombus confusus, assembly GCA_014737475.1. Taxonomy (NCBI): domain Eukaryota; kingdom Metazoa; phylum Arthropoda; class Insecta; order Hymenoptera; family Apidae; genus Bombus; species Bombus confusus. Next base: position 1,991,167 of record JACXIV010000100.1, read on the forward strand.
ATAGTAGCAAGTACGTAGAAATTTCTCATAATTCGGAATACGAAACGTTGGCGATTGAAAATCAGCAGAAAAATTTACAAGCTCGTAGCTCTGGGAAGCAGAGTTTCGCGACAACGTATGGAAAGACCAGTTCGAGCCGTACGAAGAGAAAACGAGGAAACGGGAAGCCAGCCAAGAGAAAAAGACGAGCGTAGGGATCGTTCTCTCGCCTGCGTGCTATCCAACCGAGAGGACAGGCAGCAGAAGCGGGACGATTGTCCCGAGCAGGAAAACGGCGGAAAGTTGCGCGTGTTCGGCCGGCAGCAGTTTAAGTTTCCGCAGAACCGAAGTTATAACGAGAATTGCTCTGCCCGCAAACTTTTCCGGCCGAGTCTCGCATGTACACAACCCCCTACCCTCCATTTTTCTCCACCGACACGATGTTCCTTCGCATACGTGCATGCAACCCATCGCGTCTCGCTACCCTCTTGCACAGTCTCACGCTCGTATTTACGCGGCGCATGCTCCACGGCAATTGTTTGCGTCCACGTTCCCTCTCTGCCCACATCTCGTGTTCGCCATGTAAACCGCGCGTACCGCAGACATTTTTTCCTCGACGCGAAATCCACGCCCGCGCCCCGTACAGTTTCACAGGTCGCGGCTCAGCGATCTTTTTCTCGGCCGCGACCCGCTCTTTCTCGTAGGTATTCGCGCGGCTAGAATAAAACGCTGGCATATTTCAGACTTATTGCCACGCGCCACGAGTATTCCGCCAAGAGCATTCCTTTATTTCGCCTGCTTCCATTCGTGCGCGGTTTACGGCCGCGCGGAAACGTTACACTAGCTTCGAAGCTCTGCTCCTAACATTCCTAGATTTTTGCTTTTGCTGGTTGTTGGAAATGATCGTTGGGAGGATCGTAAATTTGCTTCGAGAATTTGCAGAAGGTTTTTTTTTTTGAGAGCTGTTTAACTGTGGGTCGAAGAGAGACGGATCGATTGGCGATAATGAAGTTCTTCGAGATCGTCGTTTCATCCCCTTTCGTATAAATACACCGTGGTACAACCGTAATCAAGAAGATTCTGAGAAAGCTGAACGTGTCGAAACGAAAGGAATAGCAAGAATAATAAAATTACATGAAATAATAAAGTTCCGTTTTCAACATTAGAAAATATTTTTGGTTGGAAAAATATCTCTTGGCCAACGTGGATGTATCATAAAATTATTACAGATCGATGATCACGAAATCATGATCGCACACCGCATAACGACGTTCGATCAAGCTGGTGTATAATAATCGTTGCGGAATATCCATCAATTATTTTCCAGTTTATTATAAATGTTTAAAATAATACACGGCCAATGAATTCGCGTAATTACAGCCTGTAGGGGCTTGATTGTAATATATTTGAGTATTTACCTCGTTGTTTCAACGTTAATGAAATTAATTTTCGGAAATGTAATCGACGCGACCGCAACGTATTCGTTTATGTAGCTGCGTTTTCATTGTACTTCCGATAGATTTATAGAAACGTACGATTTGTCTTGTTGGTAAACGAACGTTTATCGATTTCCAGACACGCTTTGAAAATTCGATTGAGATTTTTCTCGCGAACCTACGCCACAGCGTGTGGGTGGCTTGCAGGTGTCACTCTTTCCAAGCTAATGTCCATAAAATTGCCTGTCCTGTTTCGAATTTCCAGTTTAGAGGAGGAAACGCGCGGCAACGTTGATTTTAGCAAAACGGTAGTTTTCTTGCTGCGACTTTGTTTCTGCTTCTTCTTTTACGTCGTGTTGGCTGGCCATAAACGAGCATCGTTTACTGTCGCGTGGCGTCTGTCTAAGTCTGGTTAATACCACTGCGCTGTTGCTTTTATCGGAGAAGATTGGCTTTCGGAAATTGAAACTTGACAAAAAGCAAGCACTTCGCGTGTTTTATTAACAAAATGCCGCTATTAATAACGTGGTTAATTCCATGTTTCTTAAAAAATACAAGTTTGTTTGATACTTATTAACACTCTTTTATGAGGTTTCGAATTTTAGTTTCTCGAGTAATTTTGTTCAATTTATATTACAGCCGTGCGTAAAATTTCAATTTCTAAAAGACACCTGACAAATTACAGCTAATAAATTCGAAATATATTCCGCGTGTGCGTAACAATTTACCGGCCCGTGATCATCCAGAACTGCAAGTCCTCGAGTTCCTACGTTTTGTTACCGGTGCGCGTGCACGCGAGTAAAATCAGTTTCGAACGCAGCGGAACAACGAGGCAAAACGTACCAGATTACCGGCGTAAAACGCGAGATCTCCGAATTGCCGGCGAGGCCGTCGGATTACCGCGAAAGTTTTGACGCGAAACGAGGTGGAACAAAAGAATGCGAGTGGCGCGGCGCAGAAGAGGCCTGAAAAGCGGCTAAGATCTGGCGGGGGTCGCGTTTGAAGTAGCATTTCCTTGGCGCAAACGACCCTCTTAATCAATTGCTAGCACCTTTATCGCGGCTCTCGAGCGACGTAAAGCCTCGATAACAAGCCGCAACTTCGATAAATCTCCCTCTTTCTCTCGCTATTTCCTTTCTCGGCTACGCCTTGTCGGGAGAAAGAAAGAAAGGAGAAAGAAAGAGAAACGGTGGACATATATCTTGATTCGATCGTTGCGCGGTGGCTGAAACGCTTAGAATACGAGGCAGAAGAAAGAGAAGGAGGGGAAAACTCGTGGGCCACGAGACAGGCGAAAAAGCTTTCGATGGCTCGACCTTCTCGCGGCCGAATAAGGACCATAGGGAGAGAGGAAACTTATGAAAATCCGGGATTTATCGCGGCATACGCGAGAGGCAGCCGCCACCACCGTGGCAGGCTCAGACAAATCGTCCGGAAGTTAACGTTCGATCGTTCCACGAATCCTCTTTTCGGCAGAGCCACGGGGCACCCTCTGTCCCGTGGACCAGCTGCCTTTGAAAGCCCTGATAAAAGTTTTAATCCGTTTCTACTGGCTCTCTACCGATGTGGTTCTTCTGTTGCTCTCGGTCAGAGCGAAAGCCCCGGAATTCTCCGCTTTTGTCTGCCCTTTCCCCCCAGAAAAATACGGCAAACGAACGTCTGCTTTAATGAGACCTTCAAGGTGGATACAACCAGATGGCTTTAAGAGCTGTTTACAGAAATATGAATAGAGGTTGTTCGAGTTAACTGCCTGAATTCCAAATCCGCGTGAGTTTTTGTTCGCGTTGTTCTATTTTTGTATCGTTAACTTCTGAACGTTCGAGATAAAGTATTTAGATTGGAGCGCGGACGAAAATTTCTTAAATAATTCAGAGATTTATTGGGTTGAGTTTTTCTTCTGCTTTCGTGTTAGAAGCCAAACGATAGCAACGGGGACTGACAGATCTTGCAGATTAAATATTCGAATGTTCGCTTCGTTCAAATATTTAATTTTTGCGGTCAAGACAACCGAGACAACCATATCTTGCAGATTGTTAAATCGTTTCAAAGCAAAGAACTTTTATTATATTACTAGAATTTCACACTACAAACACAGCTGGATAGAGCGTCTAGGATAAAATGAAAATAAAAAACGAAATTCGTTGACTAAATTCTCATTTTCGAGAAAGTTAATATTACAAGTCTATTCACATTCTATCATCGTGATAGGTAAATACGACACGTAATACTTATTTCGGCGAAACGATGCAGCTGTCGATGTAAAGCTACTACATACGCATATATATTGAGAAAGAAGTTAAAACGGAATGACGAAGAAGCAGAAGACTTAAAATGCTCGAACGAAGATGCGAGAAATATCGAACAGTTGGCCATTTGAAAGACGATCTCCATCGAAAAGTTTGTTCAAATAAACAGATCGAACGCCGTGTTCGCAATAAGAAAACTTTTATTTTCCAGCCGATGTTTTCGGAACGCGATCTTCCGTCTCGGCTGCAATGGCGATGCTTAAAGCGATTTATCGAGATCAAGCAGCGCGCTGCGACCGTTTCCATTGGGCCAACAAAGCTAGACATTTAGTTTCAATGGAAATACACGAAACTGAAGCAATCTGGAAGTTGCGTCTTTCGAGAAAGCAGACTCGATCGAGGTTACGCCTCCATCTCCTTCGAGGTTAATCGTTAATGCAATCGATTCCGACGATTGCGGCAAGGGGAAACGTCGAGTACGACGTTCATTTAGATTTCTAGAGCCGTCACTGTGTTCTCGTGTATTTTTAGAGCGAACGGCTCCGGTTTCATGAAATAGCTTCGCTGATTCTACAAAGATGTTTCTTGCTACGTTTTCAGATGTTTGCAAGTGTAATCCGTTTTAATGGAGATTTCCATCGAGGAAATTGGTTTATTTTTGGTTTATTTATTGCTCGGGGGATCGTGTGTCTTGCGAGCTTTCAGCTCCATGTTAACATTTTATCCACGTATCTAAATCTATATATATATATATATCTATGAAAAGCCTAACTTTCTTCTCGCAAATCCTATAAAATTAATCTCGCTATTTTCACCCTTAACTACGATATAAACAATTAAACCTATATATATAAACGTCACACTTGTAATCGAAACACGCTTCGACCTCTCATCTACTTCAGAATCAGTTACAACGACCAATAAAAAGAAACCTGTTTTAATGCAACTATCGTATCGCTGGCTTCCTATTCGAAGCAAAATTAAGATTTCCTCGCAGGATAACATTTTACAACTGAATATTTAATACGCGATAAAGTGTACTTATACGAGCAAGCAGCACGATCGTTCACCAACTAATCGAGCTCGCAAATTTCACGACAGGCTAGCGGCAGCATCGAGCGCCGATAAAACGAAACGAATGGCCAGCTTATCAACGAAAAATGCATCGCACAAAAGTAGTATCGGCGATAATGCGTGCCAGGGATCGGCGTATTTCAGTAAAATAATTCTGCATTAGGCTGCGCACACGCGTGCAAACGCGCTGGCTAATCTGCTGCCCGAGGCCGCATACGCGCGCGCTTCGGAAACGAGAAAATTAATTGCGATCCCAAAAATACGAGGGGGCGATTCCCATTATAATAAATTCTCGAGTAAGTTTCGCGAAGGCTGCGACCCCGCCGGAATTTATGCACCGTATAAGCCAATTATTTATCGTCCAACCGCTCGTCCCTCGACTTTGACCACCGTAACACTTTTTAATTTGACCCCGATTAATCGTCCAGCCGAGTGAAGAACGTTCGTTCGATTATACTTCGACATTCCGATTATGCTTTTATCGAAGAACATCAATGTTTCTACAGCCACTTTATATCTCTAATCTCGTTTCCTGGTAAAATTCTATCGATCGCAGTTTCTTCGGGTGATTTTACAAACTTAGGAAAAATATCGGTTTTATATGGAAATTCGAAGGGCAATTGAATTTCCATACGGAATACACATTTTGAATTGATAATATTACGTAATAATGTTTCGACATGGATTTATACGCGCGTAATAAAAGCGCATCTTCATCAAATAGATCTTATTTTAAACATTTTTCAACCTTATTAAAGTTAGTCTGACCGAATGAAAACGCTCCAATTTAAACCCATTCAAACGTCCTCTCCGCGTTCTTCCTATTCCTATAAACTAACGACTAATAACTTTGTGTTCAGTTTTCTTAATAAAAGAAACGAATTTACCAGTTATTCGAGCTATCGCTACTGTCAATGCAGAATTTCCATGCTCGTTAACGTTTCTAATGATTTTTTTATTTCATCAGTTCTCGCCGCCCGAACGAAACAAGTTTATAACGATGAATATGCACATACGCGTGTATCTTCGCTCGAATGTTTCAAATCTCTCGCTACTAACGTACCTATATCGTGTGTGAATTACATAAACTTCGCTTTTCTACGTCTCTTAATTACGACCTAATTTTATCTGGCGTTCAAACAAATATAAAACTTTTGAGCAGTGGTCCACATGAAAACTGCCGCGACAACAACAGATGCGACAAATTGGACGAATTGATTTGTCGAAAATCAGAATGAAGCTTCATCCCGTTAAAATATTTACTGCTCTTTATCCAACACAGCGAGAGAATCAGAAAACGTGAGCAGAAAAAGATAAAAATGGGACTTACCCGTGCCAGCCGCCCCCAGCCTTAGCACTGCGTCGCCTTGAAGGGAGATGGAGAGGGTGGCTGTGTCCTCAAGGCGTGCAAGAACTTCTTCGGGAATGTCCTCGGGTTCGCGGAGGCGGAGGGTTACTTCGCCTCTGCCTCCGCCACCCTGACCACTTCCACCCCCGGGACTCGTCGACGCCGAGTACATGAACACAGATCCGTACCCATGTAATGACTGCAACGGCAGCCTGACGCCGCCCACTTCCCCGACCGGACCCTGAAAATATCACCAGATAGTGTTGACAATCAGATTTTTCGAAGGCTGCAGATACTTTTGGCGAACATTCGCGAATTAAAGCTGATATGTTGCAGTGGGTTGATCAATTTAACGTTCGCGAAGAAGCAGATTTAAGAGGAATTGATGTAACAGCGAACTGCTGTTCGAAATCAGAGTTTTCGTTGTCTTTTACGAAATTTCAGTGACTCGTCAATTTTGATAGCGCTCTAAAATACAAAACCTTGATATAGGTCCCGTTCGATCGTAGTAACTATATTTTATAAATTGATTGTTTCAATTTTTGTTAATAAAAAAAAATGAGAATGAGCAAATTTTCTTTCCGATAAATGTACGCTTCGCGAATGTGGAATAATTTCTGAAAATTGATCACAGAAGCGAATTACGTTAACGATACCGAATCAATAACTTCAGTCTAGCTGGAATAAAAATGATAAGCGTTCGAAGTAAGTTGTCTAGAATTTTCGAATCCTACGATCAAACAGAATTAGACAGCGAATAATTTCTGCTTCTTGAAGAGTGTCTTCTTAAAGAATTTCAGATCACAAAAATTGGAATTCAATAAACCATCTCCTGTCCCAATTTTTCACGATTAATGTCAATTCGTATGACTCGTTCGAGCTAAATAATCGAACACTAGAAGCGAGCTTAATCCAGTACGATAGAAGCGAGTGAAATTTTCTTTTTGGCCGGTAACTCGATGGAAGAAAAAGGGCGAACGGAGATGTTTTCGGGGCGATCGGACGCGTGATATTAAATTTAAGAGTTCAGTTTTACGTCAGGCAACGAGTGATATTCCCTAGAGGCAAACACCGTTGACGTCGTCGCTTCTCGACATAGCTGGGTTTCCATTTCTCGCTATACGGGCCACGCAGCGCGTCGCCGAACGTTCTTTTACGAGCAGAAATATTTTGCCAATTTCGCCGTCCATGCAAATTTCAATTTGCGAGCGTCAATATTTGCTGAATCGCGTCGAAAAAGGATTTCGATGTACCGCCACTCGATTCGCCGTCAAACGCTCTGGCCACGGTTCTCTCCTCTAAAAACGGTAATATCGAGCGTTAAAATAAAGGGGTCGACGAGGAAATAGCAGGAAGAAGAAAAATACCTCTACAAACGTCGATATTCTTTTCCCTTTCTTTGTCTCTCTCTCTCTCTCTCTCTCTCTCTCTCTTCCTCTCTCTGTTTATCCATAAGTGGAAATTATCCTTTTGGCGTAGATACAAGTAATGGATTTTATATGAAATAACAATATTTCAAAAGAAATTTATGATTTTCATCGTTCGATTCAATTAATTCTAAGCGACTTTTATTATAGAAGAAAGATACGGGTATTATATTTGTTTTCTAATGTAACCTTCGCCCTTCTTCTCGCAAAAGTATACCCTCTTTATTTTATCTCCTCATCTTTCTAAGAGATATCATTCTTTATCTGTCCTTTTATATTGCCTTTGTCTTTCTACATGTGGGTCCCCTCCGGTTTTCTTACCTAATCTACAACATCCCTGCTGTCCTCTTGTTCCTATAACAAGGACGAAACAGAAGGAAAACGGCCAATTCATTCGGTGCCTACTTTAGTTTTATACAGCTTTCAAAATTGATATTGTACCATTTATAAAATTAATGGTTCAAAATAGCGTACAGAGAATCGCGCAGTGGTGTATAAAAACGAAGACTTGAAAAATTCTAATCTACGTGTTTTAACATTTCAAAGTACCGTCCCATTTTTTTTTTTCACGATTAATTCAGCGCTAACTCCACTCTCCGCCGCGATACATTTTCGTGACTTCGACAAACCTAATGAATTCTCGTAACAACGAACACACGGCGTTATTTCACGCGAACGCGCTAAACTAGTTACGGCCAAAAACATTCGTAATTCATTCTACGTCCGAAAAGATCTTTATACCTCGGAAAAGCGATGGAATAACCAAAATACCGGGAAAAGATTTCCAGTAATAACTTCGCCACCGCCATTCATTTCAAATCTGACTGCTCAATAATCCGTTCGAAATTCCTTGAAATATGGCTTCGGCCACCTGCAGCCCGAAATAACTGTAACGGGATAGACGATTTCTAGAACTCGTATTCATCAGGAAATTTCAGTCGGTATGGTCGCGTGTGACCAAAATCCAACGGAGGATGAACATTTTCCCGTGCACAAAGGTGTTCGCTTCGATGGTGCACTGTTTCTGGCGGTGAAAATTTCGCCCTGCTCCCTGTTCCCGGTGCCATTATTTGCGTAAATTGATTCGTACGCGGCGGACTATTTCCGCGCCACGTATTCCAAGGTATTGGCGAGCGTTGCCGGGCGTTACGTTGCCCGCGATGAGAGTAATTTATTTTAATGGTCATTTTCGTAATGGCCCTTTGAACACGGCGCACGGCCACTTCTGAATAGGCTGTGCGTAACCCTGACATAACCTGGAACCGGAGAATGCGCGATAACGCTGCCATTCGCTGAATGGCACCTGCTGCTCTCCACAATGGCAACGCGTCCGCGTTCGCGTCCTTGCCACCGCGATTTTATCGCGATCGCTGTTAAAAGTTTCTCATAGTCAAGCTTTTATCGTTATAGCCCTATCGACGATTGTTCTATTACGTATTTTGTGATCAATCAATACAACTTCTGTGATCAATCAATATTCGGAGATTTAACTCTTAACGTGTCAGGGTTGCCAATACAATGCACTGATAATAATGGTAGGGCGTATATGAATGGTAGAAGGTAAATACAACACGAATTGGAAACAAATTTGAGGCTTAGTTGCGAATAATGTATCCGTATTTGAATATACATTGTAGAAAACGTGTCGCTCGTTGACTTAGTTCATGAGGCTAATAGTACAACCAAGAACGCTGACTTCGAAGAAGAAATATTTGCGAGAAAGCTACGAAACGAATCCTTGGAACTGTCTCCTATAATCACGATATTAAGAAAAACAATCCAACAACGTGAATCGACTGAAACGTTCCAAAGCAAATGCTGACACGATGATTCTTAACGAGTTACCCTTAACACATTCGCTCTAAACTTGACTATTACGCCCTATTTCTTCAATGAAGGTAATCCATAGTTCAACCAATAACGTTTGTTCTAATCTCAATGTTTGCTATTTCAATCGTCTTCTTATCATCTTCTGTCAAGTTGCATGAAAATAATAGTCATTACCGAAGATCTAGCAAACTAAGTTTAGTTCAACTCGCCGATTCTTTACGATTTTCCCGATCGTCAACGATCTTGCTTTCCTCGATACGTGCGATGCTTCTCGCGTTGTCAGCGAGATAAGACCGCTTTACGATCTTCGAGCAAGGAGCAGCGAAGCCGAATAGGGAAACGCAATGCACAACTGACGAGGAGATTTCAGAATGTCTGCTCGTAGGACAAACGACCGGAAACGCGGCCATAACAATGCGGATACGCAGACTGAGAGCATCTCTGTGTAGCCGTTTCCGGTGCACCTTCGGTGTGTCGATGCAATGAGACCGCACTATAGCGCAGGACGCAGATTTCCTCGACTATAAGGCAAATACGGGACAGAATCGTAAAAGGCCCGGTTCCCTGTTTCGTCCGCCGTGCGATCGATTTGCTGAATTATCGAGACAGCTGGAAACACGCCCATGTCGTGCGTGGATTTCATACTTGAAGGCTTCGTCGTAAGCTGCGCCGGAAGCGCGAGCAACCTACGGCCATTTATCGAAACGCGACAGAGTTCGTGATGCTCGGGCATAATCGATCGGCAGTGGCTCGTGTTGCGCGATTCGCCTGATTCTTTAATGGCCTTGTAAACAGCGTTACAAGGATTACTGAGATTACGATGGATTATTCGAACGGGGTCGTTCATTTTGCAACAGGATTTTCGAGAGTTTGGAAAAGTTGGGAACTTTAGGAGGGCTGATAACACGGAACATTCTCATTATCGAATTAAGAGAATTTAAGCAGAAGAAAGATATTGGTAACAAAATATAGTAGGGAAAATATCTATTGGCGCTGATTTAAATTTCTCAGTGGCAACAAACTCTCATTTGCATTCTCGTCGGAACACATTTCACTTTTAACTATTCAAATCCTACCACCGGCTGGTACACCTACAAATACCAAAAATTCTCATCCCGCGTTATCGCCTGCAACTGGCCGAGCCGTAATTAAATCGGAGCTTAAACGCACAAACCAATCAATAGTCGGGTATAAATAACGGTGGATCTGCGAGAAAAACAATTCGACACGCGGAACGCGCTTGAAATCAAACGGATCCACCTACGCAACAAACAAAGCTACCGAAAGAAGTTGGGTCTCGGGGAGGAAGCTCGTTCAGGTCGTAATCAAACTCGCCTCCCGGTGGAGGCCGCGCCGCTGATAATTTTCCATGCATAATAATACGCGAGGCGAAGAATTTGAATAATCCACTTTCACGCTATTTTCCCGTCTGATAAGTCATTAAGCCGCCACCGTCGCCGCCGCGAGGAAACTTAACGCCGGCCGGAGAGCAATCTGCTTTGTTCCGGCGTTTCTACCCCGCAACCGACGAACGAAACGTGTCTGGCGAGAAAGAAAGAGCACAGGACTGTGCAGGCACAGAGCAGAAGCCAGAAGAGAAACAGAGATGGTTGAGCCGTTGTTGCGCGATCTCGCTTTGTGTATTCGACGCCAGGCAATCGCTCGTCCCTGGAAAATTCACGGTCTAGCTCGCGGCGAACAAATGCCACCACCTAGTCGTCCCTTTCGCTGGCTTCTCTTCGTTCGTTCGGCCGGCCACAATTTCTCCGTATTACCGTAATATTCGCTTTAACGACTGCCGGCCGAACGACACAGCCTAACAATGCAGACACCCCTTCGCTAGCACGTGACGCGCGATTTTCCGCCGAGGAATCTTTTTTCCGCTCTTCTGCGCCGCCTCCAACTCGCTTCCGGCGTTAATTCGAACCACGTGTATTTCTATTCAACGTCGTTCAGCGTCGTTCGACGTATGATAACTGACGAAAGTATCCGAACGCTTGTACAGACGTTTTACGAGTATACTGTGTACCGGCGCAGATCGATAACCTTTGTCAGATTCTTTTGTAAAGAATAATTTTTTAACCTGCAGTTTACGTATATTACGATAACAGGGACGTAGAAGTTTTCGCGAGCCACTGAACGTACTGGAGCACTTGAGCGTGTAGGTTCAGAGAGTTAGAAGGATCATAGCGGCCCAAAAAATTGTAGTAACTCGCTTTCGCCACTGGTAGCAAGTATTATGATAATTAATGCGTGTATGTCCTTTTAAAATTGGAGATTGCTGTTATATTTAAAAATGGAAAAATGTACGTACTACGTTATCGATCTCAATTATCGATTTTAGCGGCAGTCACTGAAGAAGGTAACCGTCCAAGGTATCCATTTTAACTTTCGGATGGAAATGTCAAACAACCCCAAAAATGACGCCAACTTCGCCTTTTTCCGACCTCACGAATAAACGTTCGACCCGTGAAATCTAGAAAGCTGGCCGAAAATAGCGAGAAGGACTCAAAGCCAAAAAAAGGACGGCAACGTAGAAAAGGGGGAAAAAGCAGGAAGATCGTTTCTCATTGATAGCGAGGGAAATCGAGAGTGCGAGAAAGATCGGCGCGATAAAACATTTTTCAAAGCGTGTAAAGCACGGGCTGGCTGTCGTGCACGCGACGCGAAAAAAGTCATAGAGGGGACGCGCACCGGCGCGCATAAATGTTCACCGCCGATGAATTATTGCCGCGAAATGGTCGTATCCAGTTTGTAACCCGGTGGACGAGGGGTAGCGCGTGCTGGGCACATTGTTTACGAAGCATCTGACCACCATGATGGCGCGATACGCACGGCCCGTTCCCTCATTTTTCTGGCGCGCGTAAAGTGCGTTTTGCCGTACCGCTGCAGTGCATTAAGCTGCAAGGCGGTTGCTCGAAAAACAGAGACACGTGATTTCGCTCCCTCCGCTGCGCCCCTTTCACCCTTCGCTGCTGCAGCCACATTTATATTTTTGCGTTGGCCATCGTATCGTTTGTCAGACGATCGCTGCCAGCTTCGAAGAGCAACGCTCGTAAACGCTTGTAACGAACGCCGCGGAACGACTCGTGCCACGGCAAGAAGGATTTTTGGTTATCGCGCAGTTCTCGCGTGCGCGCGGCTCGGTAATTTTGAAACGCGTGAATCGCCAATTTATGAAACGTGACAATGGGGGACCGGAGATTTTTGGATGGAGTTCATGCGCTGTTTCGCGGCGGTTTTGGTATCGCTTTCGTTGAATTTTGACGGTCGTTAACCGGTGCACGCAATTTCAGCTGAAGTCGAAAATTTGTCTGACGTGCGCGATATGGACGTGACTTTGCAAGCTGTCGTAGCGTGATTTAATCAGCTACTGTGTGTGAAACTGGACGATTATAAATGATTGTCCGATCGTGGCTTTTGTTAAGCTCTGGCCTTATCTTCGTCATAAGTAATTACGAAATGAAAAGATCGTACCTTTTCGGATGATATCGTGGACGATACTTCGGGTATTTGCAAAATGGCATTCCAAAGTACTGGGAGACAATATTCGCAAGATTATACGCGTCTGGAATCTCGGATAAAGGTACCTACGAATACGATTTTCTATTTATCGCTATATCATGATTCTGGCCTGACGACAAACTCTAACGCGATCTCCATCAAAGAAACTTCATCAGCGCTGGTATCGTCTTTTTCGATTCGACTGGCGGAATATTCGATCGCCGTGTTTCCTGCTGTTGAGATTGAAATTCTTACAAATGCAGGCCAATTAATCGACTGAAAACCGACGATACACCTCGATACCGCGTCGGGAAGCCGTTAATTTACGCGGAACACGAGCCACGGCTAACCGAGTGAATGTCGGCGTTTTCGCGTTAAATGGAAAGCAACATGATATTTTCGTGAGAACGGCTGCCGCGTTCGCCATGGCGGGAAAAAAATATGCTGCAAAAGGGGTGAAATCGGTGAAATTATTCGGAAACGACGAATACGCTGCGGCGATGTTTGTGTTGTTTCGTGTTTCGTGAAAGTATTTCTCAACGGTATGCTGAATTTTGTATCGCTCGTTTCCGCCGGCGATCGTCGGATTCCTTGAATTTAAACGCAGAATATCGTATCGACTATTCGGGCCAAAGAAATGGGATTCAGTTTCTGCTCAACATTTAGAGATTATGGATCACCGTTGCAATAATCTCCATAGCGGGTTTCTGGCTGATTTTTATATATCTTCTTCGAGTTATCGAATTTGAGACGTTGGATCTTGCGTCGCTGCGCTGTCTTGTTGCCATGTCTTGCAGTGCACATTTAAAGTTCGAAGTGACTCGAGTCTATTGATTGTTCTGTCCTATCAAGAAAGGTAAATAGTAAAAAATTCTGAAAATTGTAATACGATCTGCGATGATGTTTTCTATCTATAATCTTCTTCTGGCGAATTTAGATTAATACATTTTTCCGTTCAAACTTTTATATTTCAGCTCCAACGACTACAATCAAAAACACTAAGAACATTATTAGATGCACCTTGGTACGTTACCTACGAAACAATACATCGCGAACTCGAGATACCCACAGACAAAGAAGAAATATCCAAATACAGTAATAGATATAGCACAAGAGTTAACAAACAACAACCAAAACCCTCTAGTTACTCAATTACTTGACACGTCGGATCAGATCCGCAGGCTAAAAAAACATTACCCTCTCGATTTAAGCACCAGATTCAAATAGAATCACACACGCAATAAACTCTTATTAATCATGACACGGTACCATGCCAGAAAAATTTACCGATAATTCTCATTGAATTGATTGTAAAATTACAATAATCCAAATAAAAAAAAAACTTTTATATTTTACTCTCCTCCCCTCTCTCTCTCTCTCATTTTATGCACTCGTAACAAAACAGAGTAGCCAAAAAGGTTTCGCTAAAATTTCTACTAAAATCTACCACGGAGCAAAGAATAAAGTTCTCAAACAACATTCGTTTAACAACTACGCAACAGCATTCGTGATCTCTTCACGATACCAGGTCTGTCAATTAGACCGATTCTTCGAATGGTCAAGAGAAAAAAAAAAAAAAAAAAAAAAGAAAGAGAAAATGGTACCAACGCGCGAAACCAGCGAACGAAAAAATTGCAAATATTCGGAAACGATAAGCGATCCTAGAATATTATACAGGTTTGTTTGCGAGAATCGAATTCGCAAAGGGTAAAAAGGAAGCAAAAGGAGAAACAAGTAAAAAAGATATAGGATGCAGACGCGACACGTTCAAGGGATGAATTATTGTTGCAAAACAGTCGCGCTCGAATCGCTGTGGCAACAAAACGCCAGCGACGTGCATACGTACAACAGACAGAACACACTTTGTAGGGGTTGGTTTTTCGCGCACAGGACACCTGTGAACACCGTCCCAACTCTTTTTTCCATCAATGCACGCCGAGACTCTCCTGTGTCGGGTGCACTCCGGCTGTTTGCGCTGTCACGGGCAAACAGAATGTGATTTGGATCGAGTCTATGGGCGTGCAAACATTGCTGACAAATGGGGAGCAATTTCTAAGCGGTAATTTTTAAATCGTCCGTTCGCCGATGTATACGTATTTTATCAATCGGCTTTTTTGAATCGTCGGTATCGATTCTATGCTTTAAACAAAACGACTGAGAGAGTTCAGTTTCTGTTGCTTTAGTAATCGCTTGAATAGAATTTTTTGGAATCGAGAGTAATTTTACCTCGTTGAACAAAAAATTTCGCTGCAAAAATCTGCCTGTTTTTTTTCCCCACTATTCTCTTGTGTACGAGCGAATCGTTTATTATAAAGGTATTCGTTATATTATTAAAACAAATCATACACTTTGATAGGAGTTTTTTTTTTATACGTTTTGAATTTTTGTTTCTTTTTCTCATATTTATTTTATAATCCTCCGTATGCTTTATTTTGTGAGAATTAAACGTTTCTTGAAATAATCTATGTGCATATATTATATATACAATGACTAGATTGAAAGGTTCTTTTCTTTTGTATTCTTCTTTTCATTTTTTTCCCTCGAATCATCATCTCTCCCTGTCGTTTCTATCTTACCCCAGTCACGAAGATCGCGTAATTACAATCCTTCCTACCCTTTTTACCGGTCTGCAACCCCCCAGCGATTTTAGTCATTACAGTTTCTAATGTTTCTCTTCCATCCTTTCTTTCGATCGTCTCGCCTCTGTCCACGACGTTGCGTCGCTGTTTATGTTACAGATCTGCCTACATGTTTGTGAAATGTACTTTATCGGTTACACATTTATCTTGCGACTCTGCTTTTAATTTTTAAGAATTAACCCTGCGTTCAATCCATCCTTATATACTCTCTTATATTTCAAAGGTAACTCAGTGCTCGATACCTTGAGATTAAACGTTCTAAATTATTAGACACAGATCTCCATAGACACGGATCAACTTAACTGCGAAAAAGATATAGGATCGCAAACGACGTAAGCATATCGTTTATGGAATTCATCGACAAAGCACCATATTTTAGCGACGTCTCGTGGTGAACAGCAGTCTGCTGATCGAGGAGCATCGATTTCGCAGCGAATTTCTCTGGTTGGCTGTGCGTATCGGCGTGGATATCGGCGCGTGTGCGACAAAACAGAAGCGGAGTCCGGCGCGGTGGCCGTTTGTTTTCATTAAAAGTTATTATCCACCGTGTAAAAACTTCAATGCACGCGGCCAGGCTAACATTTTTAAACCGCCATTGTGCACGAAGCGCTTTTCTTTCGCTCTCTCTCTCTCTCTCTCTCTCTCTCCCTCCCTCTCTCTTCCACTTTTATCTTTTTGTCCGTTGCGTTGCCACTGGCCGCGGAGCACAATTACCGGGAATGACTCTGCGAATTGGTTGTTTCGACGGAATAACGTATCCGCATGAAATTACGATTCGCCATTTCGCCAGGACCCGATCCAGCGTAATACCGTTTGCACACTGTTTGTTCGCGCGAAAAATGGTTAAAAACAGGGCGCGTAAGGTTTACTTGCTCTCTCTTCTTGCTTTTGCTTTTTCTGCTCGAGCGGAATTTTACTCGATTATAAATAAAGGGACTGCGGTTGCTGCAAGGGGGCTGATTATATTTTCTCTCTTCCCTTTTTTTCCGAACAGGTATTTTCTCCGATAATTAAATAAAAGTTCCGACGATTTATCTCCTAACATTCGCGCGACAGTAAAGCCGGAAATTAAAATGGTAGTCTAATGTGAGATTATTACATTTTCTTCCACCAGTATCTTTACTTTAATATACAGACAGAAAATTAAAAAAAAAAAGAGGAATTGGACGATATACATAGATATCGGAAAATGTGCGGGGGAAAAACGAAGAATAAGATAGGAAATGAAAATATGTAATTGCGTGGAATCGAGAAAGCAGGCAGCAAACTAGGAAAGTACGCGCGAACTTGGTCGCTTTGCCTAGAACTTCGCCTCGATTGTACGATCGATACGACGTCAAATCTTATAAAAGAACAATATTACACGTTCGCGATAATTCCGGCACGTCACGATCGAGAACCGAGGCAATAACTGAAAACAGAACGCGAGTAAGAGCGCGCTACGCGGCCATCGGCGAAATATTTCGCGAGATATAACTTGCTTCTCTCCGTCAAACTCGTTCCGCGAATGAAGATTGATGAAAAACGTAATTACTGAACTTACTGTCGCACTTGTCGTTTCTACCAGCGAAATCTGCATTTAATGTCGCTGCTATTGACAAACGGTACGCTTACTTCGTCAAATTACTCGTCCTTGTTTCTCTTGCTCTTGCTGCCACGGATTATTGCAGTTTAACGATCGCGTCTCCTTCTTTAAAGTCGCGTTACCTACTTTCAAAATAGGAACAAACAGCTGTGCCTCGTTTGCGTGTTAAAGAGCGATTTCACGCGGTCACGAAAACTAACGAAAAATACAGATAAAAGTAAGATTATTAGGATACTAGGCAATTAGAGAAAGGCAATGGTCTTACGATCGTCTAAATTTAGCGAAAGTTACTGTTCTGTTATTTAAAGCTATTACAACGTACTTGTAATCGAAATATATCTATATTATTCTATCTTTGTATTTTTGTATCCTTCAATATAGAATATTAAATTCATATTACAAGTCAAAATAAGAATGATTGTATTACGCGCATTTCAGTACAACTAATTATGACGTAACATGTGCAATATATCGGATTGTCCGGAAAGTTTCTTTCGTTTTACAGGGAAACAACGGATGCACGACATTTTTTGTTCCATATTATTTTATCGAATTACGTATGATCGTAATAAAAGAAACGGAACAAAATGGATCATGCGTGATTCAGTAAAGTAATAGAAAAGGAAAAATTTCGTGCGTCTATTGTTTCCTTGTGAAACGAAAGAAACTTTCCGGACAACCTAGTAAGAACATAGAAATGATTTTACGTTATAAAGAGCGCTTACGTACGCTTTTTTCTTGACATAGTCGATGTGTGTATGACAGTGTATGCGGCCTATGTAGCGGTTAATTAATCAAACTACAGTCGTTGCGCCTGCGGTTGCCAAAAGACGTACCAACTTTTGTACAACAGATATTAATATACTGAAGATACTTGCTTGCCAAAAATTGGAACATTTCTCGACAATTACAAGTACAACAGATTCAGTATGATAAATTAAGAACACGCAACAGAGACCATTCTTCAAACGATGTAACGTGCAACACGCGGCGGTTCGATATTCATGAAACTATTTATAGAATTCTACAATTAACACAAATTATTACCGTGTGCCAAAGAATTGGACGAAAATAATAGACCAAGGAAACACGGCCTTCTTTCGCGAACATCACAGGTCTATATGTATCGTAAAAATCCTAATGAAAATAACAGACCGAAGCGTCGCGACCGCTATATTAGCGCGGGCTGTTACGCGTTTGTAATTATCAACATCGTGAGAGTGATCGTCGTTAAAGTCTAAATCAAACGCCGTTATCAAGCTGCGCGTATGCTTTCCGATCATGCTGATCCGTTCACAGCTACGGTTGCGGTAAGCGAATCGACGTTCTGTCGCATTCGATACATCAATGTAACCAAACGCGCACTGTGTATATTTTTACGAGTTTACGCGTTGGAATCT
Organism: Bombus confusus; assembly: GCA_014737475.1. Classification (NCBI taxonomy): domain Eukaryota; kingdom Metazoa; phylum Arthropoda; class Insecta; order Hymenoptera; family Apidae; genus Bombus; species Bombus confusus. Next base: position 2,009,635 of record JACXIV010000100.1, read on the forward strand.
TCGAATGAGATTCAGTTTCACACGTGGAAACACCGTTTCGCCCGACTACGCACTCGCTGTGACTATCGCCTTATCGCGATACGATGAATCGGACACGAATTCCGCTACTGGACGGAGTTGCAGCAACGCTTTGGGAACGTTGAACGAAAGACGACGACGCGAGATACAACGACAGCGTGATATAATTTAGCGAAGCCTCTCGGCGAAAGACGGAGCCACGTCAGGAACAGCGACGGAACTTCAACCGCGAATTATAGACGCGACTTTTCCCTCTGACCCTCGTGCTCCTCCTCTGCCGCCCTGGTCCGCAGCGACGCCCTATGAAAGTGGAGAAAAACGAGCTGGCCTGTCTTTCGCGGCTGCTCCGGGTAAAAAGTTGTCTGGCTTCTATCGGGGTAACGTCCTGGCCGCATATAATAAAACGGGTCGCCTTTCACGGAAACGCTCTTGCCCCCGGGGCGCTTTTCTTTCATTTCTGACGTAATTACGCGAAGCGGCGCAAGAAAAGGAAGGGAACTGCGAAAGGGCAGCCGCGAAGAATGGGACGCGGAGAGAAAGCCTCGACGGGCCGGGAATATTTCGCCACCGAGACAGTTGTATATAGCCACCTTTTCTACCAACGACTCGAGCCGCGACCTACTACCTTCGTTTTCTCGATAAACCCTCATGGACCAACTTCGACCAACCTTCCCTTCTCGTCGCCTCGCTTCCCTTAGCATCGATCCTTTTGCTTTGTGCTCTCGCGATGACTCCGCGGTAACTTTAAGTGGTTCTGCGTTTATTTTTCTCTCTTCCGTTCTATCATTTGTTCTTGCCAGAGGAAGCAGGACGAATGTTGTTACGTTTGTGAGAGGGCCTGAGAGGAGGAGTCGGCGTGGAGGTTGAGTTTGGAGATTTGGGGAAGATTGAGAGCGTCGCGAAAGAGGTAGAGAAAGAATTACGAGATGTTTTAGCGTGGTTCCTTTGTTCTGAGAAAATGTAAAGAATCGATTTTGTTAAGAAGCAAGACAGGTTAGATATACTCCGGTTTTTTAAGCTTCGTAAAATTGTAGAATCTAAATGGACGAAATGCCAAGCAAATCTTCAAGCGAATTCACCTCCACAGTTACGATGTTCGCGTCGACAGAATATTACACGCAAGAATATTTGCGCGTGTAACGCGAGAGACCGCTTCTTAAAAAAACAAGCAACTTCGAAAATTCCGACGGTAAGAATTTCTTTTCACAATTTCCTCGCTCTGCTGTATAATATACACCTATAAACTTTATTCCGCGTAAAACTAATTATTTCAAGCTGCGCGTAACGTTATACTTTGATAAAAATTCGTTTATTTCGTATGTGAAAGTTTCATTAAAATGAAAGAACGTATCACTTGCACGGTCCATTATAAATATTTTCTTGCTTCGTGTTTTCGCTCGAAACATACAAATTATCGCAACGCACACGCGTGCAACGTCAGTTTCGAAATTATTAAATTATTCCTGATGAATTTCTACTCGCCGGTCTTTAAATTTCTATAATGCATTCCGAGAGGAACGTAATGAATTGTAAATTGCCAGAAAAAGCATGCGCAAACGATAACAAGAATGCTATACCTAGCAACGAAGCTGCCGCTAATTAACGTCCACGCAAAAACAACCGTTATATTATCGAAACTTTATTCCATTCGAGGAATTTACATTGTGCCGGCGCGGCGTCGGATGGCCACGAATGCAAACCCGTGTTATTTCATAAATCCCGTGTCCGTATCTATCGCGAAACGAGCTCGTTGAAAACTTTCAATAACTGAATATTAAAAACCAAGCTCGATGATATCCGCAAACACGATAACCGCCGCATGTGACCGCATCCACAAAGGAAATCCGCATAAATCGCCAGCGCATCTTGTTTACATTTATCCGAAAAATTGAGTAAACAGCGAACATACGTGAAAAATGAGAAACATTCCGAATATTCTATCGATCCTTTTCAAAACGATACGGTTTTCATCATTTGAAGATACCGTGATTACATTTGCTTTTTATATTCGTAATATCGCAATATTTATTTTACCATCGAAGTTATGAAACACGAAGAGAGCGTTTTTTTCGATCATTACGTTGCCCTTCTGAGAAATATTTCACTGTCATAAATAACGCACGCGTAATATGAATTTCCCTGTGTTCGAAATATAGTTGACCGAATTGAATGAAAAAAAAATAGTTTTCGTGATACGCGATTGGTCGACGAAGTACACCGAAACTGTTCTCGCGTGAAAAACGAAAGACGCGACTAATCGTGTCTTCCCTCCATGGTGTTCGTATAATGGCCTGACTTTATGAACTCAACGTGTCGTAATTACAAAATCAATATCAGAATTACAGTCGTAAATTTCCTTCCGCGTGCTTCGCCATTTATCTTAATGTACCGTAATATTTATAAATATACGAAAGAATATAACAAATAATACTTCCAGAAATACTACAACCTACGTTCGTACATTGCTCGTAATATACTCCTGTCAGATGTTGATAACACATTTTCAAAAATACTATCGCGCACCTTCGAAATTACTCTACGAATCAAACCCTGGCGTTATATCACTTTCCATCTGCCAAATCCCAACAACCACTAAATCACGTTGCATCGCGAATACCTCGCGAAACGAGATCAAACGTGTCTCATCATACCGAAATCCGTGTCCAATGAACGCAATAAATTTCACGGAACTGCGAATCCCGCTATTACGGAAATCCGTCGGGTACGAACGCGCGCTCGAAGGAGGGAAATAAAAGCGCGAATCAATCTTGCGGAATCCCGTTTTATACGCGCATTATGCACGTATGTGCGCGACCGGTCGCGCGTACACACGCACAGGCCAGACACTTTAACGACGAAAAATGCAATTCCCCGCGGTGGCAAAATTTTCCAACCGCCATATTTCCGCTGCTATCTGCGGATGGACGTGTTTCCCTGCGCTTGATAAACGCGTCGCCGCGAAGCGAGCTCGCGTCCAGGTGCACCTGCACGCCGCGCCCGATTGCTGTCTTCGCGCTCCATGATTAAACAGCGCCCTGGGAACGCTTCTTGCCTTCTTAAGAAGGAAAAATTGCTGGCAGAACCGCGTACTCCGGCATGTGCAATCACAGCTTCGTTCCTCGAATAATCGCTTTAGTTTACGGCGTTTTAGATGCATTTTCAAGAGAGATATAGATACGCGGATTTTCTCGAGTCTCCGGCGAATCAGTCTACTCGTATCACGATGCTTCTGAACGTGGTACGGGTGGAAAGGAAATTTTGAAAGAATTTTCAAAGATCACTCTTCGTTTAACCAGTCTTTACAAATACAAATTATCTTTTACTCTTATTTCTCTACAAATGCATCCTTTTTATTTTTTCCTTTTGTCGTAACGTGCTCGCAGAGTAGATGTGTTTTTGTCATGGATTTGCCTGAAACGTGAACGCTCGCCGATGCTTTAACGCGAATATTTTAGTGCTGCAAAGACGACTTTTGTGATATCGTCATAAACATCCCTTACGGTAATACAGTTCCAAATATTGTAAAAGAAAGTGTAGGTTTGTCCAAGCGGAAATGTATACGTGTCCGAACGAAGAAGCTACGGTTATCCAGTGTTCGTTGTAGCTAAGATAATCGCGTTTTCATTTTTGAAGTATTCCTCTTCTCCTCGAAGAAAATCGTTTAAATAGAGTTGAAATTCTATGAAGAGAGTTCTCGAAATCTGGTTTCCATAGCCGGATACCGATTGGCTTCTAATCCTATCTTGAAAATAGTGGAAGCATGTATACGAGGACAATCGTGATGAAGTTTGAGATTAGTCTGTTGGTGTTTCTGCTTATGTCTTACACTGTCAAAGATCGCCATCCAGAGCATATAAGATTAACCTACTTATAAAGTTTAAATTGGAAATATCGATTAGATTTTCGTCTTAAACAATCACGCCAGAGTGATGTATCTTTAATCGTCTTAAACTCGATAGCAGAAACTTCGCTGAAATTTTCAAGCAAATCTTTTGCAGATAATAATACGATTCCTAGGTATTAGCCATTCGTTTGACGTTTCAACTCTCCTATATGCTCCACGTTCACAGAATATTTATAGACACGTTGCAGTTAAAAGCAATCGTTACAATAACTTTTTTAATATTTTCACGCTATATGATACCTTTCTCTAAATTACATATTCTACTTTCTTTTTTTTTTTTTTTTTTGTTATTAAACGTTTAAAACCTTAACGAAGATTTATTTGACTCATACACGAGCATGCACAGAGTGTTCGTCGTAACGTTCGCTACAATTTTTCAATACTTTGTAGCGAATTAAAAACTACATCGAGTGATGTATAAAAAATATCTCGTTCCATTAAACAAAAAATAGACCCCAATTTTTCATCGATGTGAAGCTTTTTTGGAAATCCTTAATATCGCGATTTGTAGTCGTTCGAATTAACCTATTAACTTTTGTTCGAAATATTTTTCCCTCCGACTATCGGCAGTCCCTGAAATATCGCGGCGACAGTTACGATCGACATTCCGTATACGCGTATTTCCGTATAAAATCAGCATTTGTTAACTTTTACATGAATAATTGGCGCTCTCGCAAATAAACCAACGGACAATTTACTGTCGCAATATATAGAAGGAATTTCTACTGATTACTATAACTTGATTGCCTGCTGCGTTAATATTACGAATACTTCAAAATATAAATATAATTCCAAATTGATAAATGACTGGAAAGCCAACTACAATTATCGAATTCCTCTCAATCGCGATACAATCGTTCCATAAAATTCTACCAATTGTCTCTTTCAATTTACGCCATCCAAACAGCAAATAAGCAAATCCACAAATAAATCGAAAAACGCTATAAGACCGAACACTAATCCACAATCTCGGGATGGAAACACTATTGGTTATTACTCTCGGGTCGCGACGTCTTGCGTCGCGGCGCCAGAGGCTTTACGAATGACGCGCTTATACAAGATGTAACACGTGGCTCGATAATATAGAAAGCAGCAAGCCCAACGGGACGTATTCGAGGAAGTGCGATGAAAATCGCGATGCGACCGTGCTCCGGCTGATTTCTCGGGTGAAAATAAGGCGAGATCGTGCAATGAATTTTCCTTGGCGACGCGTCGTTTCCGAGGAAACCGCGTCGAAAGTTATCGGATCGCGCTTGACCGATTTGGCTCGACTTCGTTGCTCCACTTTGACTCTCTCTGTATCATTCTCTGATTATGACCAGCTTGAATTACGAATCGTCCGAGTTATCTGAATAATTGATATCGCGTTCGAGGTAGGAATGTGCGTTATTCCATGGGACGAAAATAGCGATATACTAGGTATGCTGAATAATATTGCTAGGAAACGTCGAGTAAAACGTTTTTTAACATTGAAAATGAAAGATTCTAATATCTAATATCTATTTCCGTAGGTATCGCTTCTTTTATTATTTTCCATTAAAAATAATAGATCCAAATTTGTTATTTTCTACGTGAATGACAGTTCTATGAGTTACGATCTTTTGAACGACATATATTTGCCATAATTGCAGGAACAGCGAAGATGCGATAATTTTTATACTGCAATTCCTCAACTCTTTGCTATTATAATCCTTTGGATATTCTTTCATAACTGCGGAAATAACAAAGTCTGTATTACAATTCATGAATTTTTCCCTATTCCATCTGAAACGTTCGATACGTTCGAGAATTTCCTCCCAGTTACACATCGCGTCGTTCCACTCTCTTAATCAAACGGAAAGTTTTTCCATCGTTTTGGAAGCTTGCCCTGCGCCACCAAGGGATCACGTGCTTTTAACGGTCCATAAATGTATGGTGAAAAAGGATTCAGATGCCTTGTCACACTTTCCGGGATTACGCGAATTTAGAACTTTGTTTACCTACACCGCGTGTGAACATGATGGAGGACTGTGGCAAATTTCGTCCAAGTTGGTCGTTAATTTAACGCATACGTAACCGGCTAATTTCCAGCCTCGTTTTTCTCTAGGAACAGGCATCGCGCGAATAAAATTCCCCTTTAATAGAGATGGATTCGTGTATGGTAAAAAATCAGGTTACGCTGCAGACGTTTTTATGATATATGTATCTTGTTGTCACGGCACGAGGGACGAAACTTTGTTGCATTTAAATACGCCAGCACGGCGCGACGATTCGATAATTTCTAGGTGATATTAGTCATCGTTGCTATCGTCTATTTGATTTTATTCGTACGATAACGATATTTTATAGACGTATAAAAGTACGCAGAGTCAAATATAATATTTCAATATTTTTTTTTTTTTTTAGATCATTTATGCTAATCGAAAGAATTTGAATGAGAAAATATTCGAAAAATAAGAATGTAGATGGCGGAGACGAAGTTGCATTTGGCCGAAGATTCTCATTGAGGGTATTAAATCAAGACGATAACGCTGCGAATTTCGAAGATAGCCAGAGTAAGACGATCTCTTTATGCGCGAACACGCTTTCGATTAGTCTACGTCGAGAAAATCTGTGGCGTCTTAAACGGATCAGAAGGGTTCTAACTCTTGCTTTCAAGAATTCCGCGCTTGGCTTTGTGCAATTATTATTCAACGTTCCAGCGATTAGACGCTGTCTCTTCGAATGATCGTCTTTACCACTGCCACCTGCGAAATTCCCCTTGAATAAAATCCTATTTCTCAAGCGACGCTGTAACTACGCTGCCTACGCTAAGGAAATTTACAAAACGCGTAAAATAATTTTCCTTCTGTCAAACGGACTTAAAAATTCCATCCGAGCAAGCATTTATCAGGCTCGTCTCTGTGGAAACGGAAAAATGAGCGACAATTATTGCAGAAGGAATAGAAACGACGAGAAAGAATAGAAACGTAAAGAAGACGTGCAGAGTAGAACCGTAGAGAAATGAAAATACGCAACGATATTCTCATAAGGATTAAAGAAGAATTAAAAAGTTGGTGGAACGTAATTAAGAAAATAATTTAAGACAAAGACTGTATTGTTTATATAGTTATTCGGATATTTCTCTGACGCGCTTCATACGAAAAGAGATGGAAAGGTGGACAAAACGAAGGAGGCAGAATACGAGGAATGGAGCAGAAAATAGAAAGTAGGAGGCAGGATGTCGAGCAGTATTAGACGTAGACCGTACGCTGGAAAATTGGGCCCTGAAGAAGCAATCTATCATAGCCATACGTTCCTCCTGTTTGGAGCAAAGGGAAATGGATGGGCGTGAACACGCGCGAACGAAGAAACACGTGAAAATTGAGTTACATCGTTCAACGCGAGACGCGAAAATTCTTTTTTAATGGAAGAGCCCTGTCGGCTACATGCCGTCCTGCAGCCCGGCAACAAGACTTCGGTTGTTCTGCTTACGTCTGCCGAGCGAAGAAGAGGAAACGAGCAGAAAATTTGTACGAACATTACCTCGCACCTTCTATCCAACTTTATTTTATGTTGCTGCAGTAATTTCTCCAGTAAATACGTCTTAAAAATTCTTTCACGAATTATTTGTATTATAATCACGCGATAAATCGTACGCGTCAGTTTTGTTCGTTAAATTGCAGCTAAATTTAGTCGAAGATATTACTGTAGTACGAGAATATTTCTTAAGACACTTTGTTACCGAAGTTTCAGAAAACAGTATCCCTTTAAATTCTTCTCTGTGTTGACGTCATTACTTTTCCACTGTCTTTACTCTGGTACCGTGTCTTTGGTACAGGCTGTGAATAATTTTCAATAATACGCGATCCGATGAGTTCCAATACGTTTCAACAAGAATTTTCAATTACTTGGCAATCTCTTCGACGTGTTAATCGCCCAGTACGGCAACTCAACTGCGATATAAAAACAATGGTCGCTGACACGTAATCGTAATTAACAATTGCAGCTTTCGTAGAACCGATTAGAAGCTTTGATCATTCGATGGACTCTAATTACACGAGCTGCAGCCAGTGCTCGTGTCGGAAGCGGAACGAAGCGCGCAGCAGCTTTGTCAGCTACAAAATTTACAAGCATTCCCAAGGGCGAGGATGTCCCCGGAACTAACGTTATCGAGGCACCTGAATTAGCCCCTTCATTCGCAAAATTATGCCTCTCCGACGCTCTTCATTTCCCCCTCGTTAAATCGATGTTGCCAGATACAGGATAATTTAACAACTCTTGCCATTCTGCAGATCGCACCAGTGATTTGCTATTTGACCCTTCTCAGCGACACGCAGCTATTGGAAATGTAGCGATCGAAGTTTAAACTTCGTCCAATGAGACGAGAATTTTTTTATTGCATTTATGTATTGAATTTGATAACACGTACGTTGTACTGTCATTAAACCGCATCGAGTAACATAATAATAATTTATCCATCGATGAAACCTGCAGTTTATTGAGATTATGTAACTCACTTTTGTATGGCGTTTATAACGTTACTCTCAATTCAGATACTATCGCGAACAAGTGCGAAACGACATCAAAGATATTAGGTTGTCCGAAAAGTTTCTTTCGTTTTGTAAGGAAATAACGGATGCACAACGTTTGTCGTTTGATATTATTTTATCGAATTCGGTATGATCATAATAATAGAAGTGGAACCAAATGTATCGTACAAAATTCGATAGAATAATATAAAACAAAAAAGGGTTGCGCGTCAATTATTTCCTTACGAGACGAGAGAAACTTTTCGGACAACCTGATATATAAGTTAGAGTGCGAAGAGTACAAAGAAGTGCTCTTTCTAAATCCATCTAACGTCATCAAAGACCACACGCGTATCTCACAGCAGTCAAACAAGCTTCTAACAAACGTACCAACAGTTACGAGTGTTGAATTTCCAGGAGAAAGTCCTGCAGCCCCGTAACACTCTCGAAAATCGGGCAAATTCACTGGCGGCGACTCGATTGAGATCGAGTGTCAACAGATCGAAGAAGACGCGCACGAAAAGGATTTAACTGGTTGGCGTTTCACGTGTTCTCGCGACAGGGAATTGAACAAAAAGCGGGAAAGAGGCTGGATAGGGAGAGGAAGAGGAAGAGGAAGAGGAATAGAAGGAAGGTGAGCATGGCGGACCAGGCTCGTTCGATTGAATATCGACTAAAACGTTATTGCGGTTCGTTGCGTTCGCCTATGCGAGAAAACAGGACCACGGCGGGACAGCTGTCGGTATTTTCCCTCCATTTCTCTTCGATTCTCCCTCCGTCTCTCCTGCTTTTTTTTCCTATTTCAAAGAGGAATCGCTAGCTCCTCTCTGTGTACCAGCATTGTTGGCACGACAAGAGCGCGGAAATTACACGGATTTCCTTTCCTTCGTCGGGGAAACGATTGCCGGCGAGCCTTGTAATTAGCTGTCGATTAGCGATTGCCAGGTTCCGAAGTCTGTCGACGGGATCGTTAGGCGTCATTAGCGGCGAATTATTCTACGGGTCTTCTTGATGAACGCTTGGTTAGACACCGTTCGCAACTTCCGCATCGGGGCTGTTTTCTTATCCTTTCGTCGCGATATTCGTATTGTCGTTCGTCAAAGTCGCCGCTTTTCGTTACCGTGAACGGTACATCTTTTCATCTTCTACGTGATTCTTTCGCCAGTTAGACTGAACTGTGTGCTTCGTTTGTAGATCACCAGGTATGTGACAGGATACGCGTAATTTGGTAGACGATATTTGTTTTTCATATCGGATGATATCATTATATTGGAATCTTTGGTCGTTTATCTGAACTTTTGTTAGAATTTTGACTGAATTTTTGTTAGAAGGGAAGATATAGCGCATTTTTATAGTAGAACACGATACAGTTTTTCATTGCACAAGGCTGTAAATTTTCAACGAAGACCGCGTCGGTCGACGACCTAGACCTATATAATAGGATAGTTATACTCGACAAGTGGTACGTCTTAATATATCTCTGCCAAAGTTACAAGCCGTGTACAAAGCATCGAAAAGCATTTCTTCTAGAAACGTATCAATCACGTAGAATCAATCACGGAAAGAGTGTCTAAGACATTTGCTTCGGATTATATTCGCCGAGGCGATACTATAATTTACATCGTTTTTCAAATTTTTAAGACAATGAAAATAGCAGAAGACCACCTACAGCAAACATACTTTCTTTTTTAAATAACATCTAAACATAATTCATCCGACTGAAAGCTACATAAACGGTAAATCAATAAAATATATCTATTAAATCGATCATCGCAAAATATACTTTCGCAAGACGTAAAAAACGATTAGAACAAACGTAGCTATTCAACGAGTAGCTGAATCTTCGTCCAATAACATACTTTCTTTTTTAAATAACATCTAAACATAATTCATCCGACTGAAAGCTACATAACCGGTAAATCAATAAAATATATCTATTAAATCAATCATCGCAAAATATACTTTCGCAAGACGTAAAAAACGATTAGAACAAACGTAGCTATTCAACGAGTAGCTGAATCTTCGTCCAATAACAGTCTCTGTCTCTTTTTCCGCAAGCAAAGATCAGAAGTCGTGCACGCATTTAATTCAGCGGCACTTTCGAACCCCAGCGAAATTGACGTCAGAGCGCAAGCCAACAAGAAACCTTGCTGCAGGAAACATCGCGAGCATTGGAAAACCGAAACTCTCGAGAGAAGAGTTTGGTTATAGCGAGCGTAGCCAGTCGTTACACACAGCCTTTGTAGACTTTTAGTTATACCATGTTCTTGTGTACGCGTACTGTCACACACGAACACACAGGTTCACATAATTCGTTCTTCTCGTCGTGGTAATATTCGCCCTCTTAATTAGCGTTAGTACTGGGAATAACTCGAGCGCTATGCTTTAACAAACCTTAAACGGAATTTTCCTTCCACCAGGACGTTCGTTTCTAGATTGTAATAATCGCGGTGGATTCGAACAATCCACGTGATTTAATCCTGATTAATGGTTCAGAATTTCGAGTATGTTTCTGCAGGATGATTCTATCCTGCGATTGTTCGATTCAGAAATATCCGATTTAAAAATATTTGGCTTCGTTAAATGAGAAATGGTCGAAGCATGTGTTAGGGATTTGAATTTTCCGTAGCTAATTTGAATTTTGATAACGTTGCGTAAGCAATGGACGACGTTAGATTAACACTGTAGGAAATTAAAAGAGGGAACTTTTATCGTAGAATTGTTGCAATTTCTGGCTCCAATTTTCTGTAGCACAATAAGCAGACGTATATTTTCATCATATTCAGCAACTCATCTTCCGGCTTCTACAATTTTATTTTCTACCTCGCCTCGTTCAGAAGCTCGGTTTAGAGAAAAAAAAAAAGAACATGTATTCGTGTTCCATAAACAACAACAATTTCGCTCCTACCTCTGTCCTTTACTTCCTCCAAGTTTCTCAATTTTCAATATCGCAATAAGAAAATAAAAAAATAAACAGAATAAAGAGCTATTTATTACGCGGTTTCTACGTTATCGTTCTGTCTTTTTTCCAATTCCGTTTCTTTCCAGTTTATTCAATCGCAGACGTGTGTTTGTATTTTATAAATAAAGAAGCACATCCATTCATTCTTCGGTTAACGGCGAAACAAATTTTTCACGCAAATATTCTTTGTCTTTACAGCGTTGTATACGTGCAATCTTTGAAAATTGATTTCAAAGTTTGTCTACCTTTTTCGTGGATGGTTAGAGTGACGTAAAAAGTATGTAAAGATTTCATGGAAGCAACAGTGAACTGCTTATGAGATTAAGCTCGAGGTGATTTGCATGGTAATTTTCTGCTTCGCAATTCACATCTCCCCAGGCTATTTTAGTGAAAATTTTTCAACTTCTCGATACTTAAGTATTATAAAATATCCGTCGCTTGAACGTTAGAAATTTCCCCTTTTCGACGATTCTACCTTTACGTGTCGATAAATACGAAAAGTTCATATTTATATTTCAATGCTGTTCGTATAATACAAACAACTTTTACTCGCACTTTTGCTCTCTCTACCCTCTCTACGTTTCTTCAAAACTAACTAAAAATCCTTCCGCATTTCACTGAAATCCTTCAACACTCGTAAACTGCGCTACAGCGTAACTCTTCCGTCGTATCCACGTTTTAAACAAAAATAAGCTTGCAATAAAGTTGTAAGAACGGAAACTCGATGGAAACACGCATAGACGTACATTGGCAAGAAATTTCTTCCTCTTACCGATAACCGTTCAATGCACAATAAAGGCGTATTACTATTATTATCGATATTATTACAAATACCAATTTCATTCTTTCTGCTCTCTATTATTCCCATCGTTACCATAAAGCCATACAAGAATCGTCGTTTCATATCCATCGAAGGGAACACGAAATCACGAGCGCGCTTTGCTGTCTGCTAAACTAACACACGTTCAGAAGGAAAACTCGACGAGAGGGAAACATTATGAACGCGCGAGTTCTCTCGGAGGAAGACCCACTCGAACGAGCCGCGAATCGGAAAGCCGGCTAATAATGGTCGAACGGCAAACAAGGCGCATTATATTGCCGCTATAAATTGCAGCGCTATACTTAATTTACGCGGCGCACGAAGAGCGAGAGAAAGCGAGGAGAGAAGTGAGAGAGAGAGAGAGAGAGAAGTGAGAGAGAGGGAGAGGGAGAGAGAGGAAGTCGGAATGGGATGGCGCGTTCGCCTTCCCTTCTCGAAACTTTACCAGTTAGCAGTTACCGATAATTATCCGCGCCGCTTTCCTTTCACGGGGCGCGAAATTATAACGCTCCGCTGGTCCCGGCGAAAAGCTCGCGGCCTCGAAACTTTTCATCGCCGATCGCCTCGCCGATCCTCGCCGATTCTCGCTTCCGCGCCCCGCAAAAGGGGAAAAAATCAAAATTTCTCTTTAACGTCAGAATTATCGTTGATCGCGGTGCGGAAGCGATAGCGAAGAAACTGTAACGAAAAGGTATAGGACGCAGGAGGAATGCAACGTTAGAATTTACAAGGTTGCATGCAAGTTTGTGGAGCAGAGTGCGAAAACTCGGCGAGCGATCGCGCTAGAAATTGATCGATTAATTAGGTGGTTCTTAGAACGTGCTCGTGGAACTTGCTAAGAATGTAATAGCATTAAGACATTGTTCGAATCCTATATAATGCCACGGTATAAGTAGAAAAGTAGGTAGAGACTCGGTTACACAGCACATTGTAAGATATTAGTAAGGCGCGACAAATTCCAAGGATCCAACTTCTCAAGACGATTTTACTTCGATTTCCGATCTTATTTCGTATCGACATAAAGCCACGTACACGCACGCGAATCGTTCGCGAGCATTAGGAGTTTCGCGTGGCGCGAAACAAGCGCGAAGAGGCGAAATTTCAATTTCTAGTGGAATTTACGGAACGAATCCGGCGAAATGGATTCCCCGGGCTGGTGATCGATGCCTCTATTGCGCGACATCCAATTGACCTGGAGAAATCCGGTAATATATTTATAGAGGAGAGACGTAACAGCCATATATCAACAAAAGCCATGCATTGGCAGAATCTGCCGCGTTTACAACAATTGTCGTTCCCCGAAAGTAGCCAAAAAGAAGATAGACGAGCATCGGTGTGTTAAAACGATGGAATTCGCAAAGTAAATGTTAAAATTCCATCGGTTCGGGTATTTGTCGTATTAAATTCCGAGCACTTAAATTTCGATTACTTTCGTTACTGTTACAAATGAAATCGTTCGTGTGATATTTAGAGTCATAGCAATGGAAGATTACAGTCCCAACGGAGTAATTTACATATTCTGATTATTATTGTCGTACTCGCTAGCGATTGAAAATATTTTATTTCGTAATAATTTGAACACGAAAGCAAACGGCACTTTATTACACGCACTGTCGTTCACGATGCTTTGTAAAAATTTCTAAATAATTTCTAAATAAAGTCACTCTGATGGACGGTGCATCACGCGCGAGAAATCTCATAGAATATCCTCTCTTAACAACGGAACTACGGACGACTGAAGCATAGAATTTGAAAGAAAAGAAAGAAAGGAAAAACAAACGCGTCTATATATTTTACAGAAAATCAACAAATTTGCATAGAACATTACGAATTGATCGTTTGGACTACTCTGATAATTCTAACGTTAACGACTACTTTCGGTGGGCAAAGGCTGCTGCGATGGTCTTCCTTCTTCTAGATGGTGTTGTGTTCTCAACGAAATCTACCGTGTAAGTTCGCTAAGGATGTAGCGTGTGCTCGCAACAACATTACCATTATTCATAACTACTTTCAGAATGTAGAATACCTAAGTACGCTAAGATCTAGGGTCGTGTCTGATTCTGCTTCTGAATTGCATCTGAATAATCTACTTAAAGTCTGGCTTGAATATTTCATCGCCTACTACATCAGACTTTACCAAAATCTTTCTTATTATACACAATAAGCAACGTAGAAAGAAAAAATGGGCAAAGTTAATGTCTCTCTCTATACGCTTAAGCCAAATAAGTTAAACAAACTATTCTCATTCGAACATAATAAATCAGTGTAGCGTAAGCTCACAACTTCTAACGTAAAATAGTGATTGTTTTATAAATCGATCGGATACTTTCAGCTCGTTTTTACCATCGTTATCCTCTTCTCTGGTTTTCCTCGCATTTCTACGAGTTTACAGAGCACCTTCATATCATCTTCCCTCTCTTACAAATTTTGATCGGCGTACAATTACTCAGCCAGACATTATACAGCGTGTGCAATCTAAATGAGGACAGTTCTAAAAATCTCAGAAAAGTACGTAAGACACGGAGAAATGTTTCAAATGAAAATTGTGAAAGACGAAAAGGGCCATGTATATCGTACATTCGTGACTCAATTACGGACAATTCATTTTGCAACACGGCATACTGATTGAAACGTATCAATTCAATATACGTATACCGTTCATCGATCATCACCAAGCTATATTCTGTGATAAAAGCCTGGCTCTCGCCCCATTTAGATCACGGGAACATCGAAAATCGTTCGACATAGAACCACGCGACGCGACTTATCGAAGCCAGAATTTAGCAGAAACCTGTATGCATACATACTAAAAGAAACAGAAATCAGAAGAAAAGGAACCACAATGGAGAAGCTACTTAAATCGACGAAAAGGCTGAACGGACTTCGGGTGCTAATAGGCTGTGAACCTTCGCAAGTGAGCTAAATTCTTCCTACTTACAGCTGGTTAAATATGCAACGAAATATCAGAGCGTGGCCAGCGATGACCATATCCTCGATAATATAGTGCGATACTTGCGAGGTATCCTGCATAACTCGAAGCAGGCAACGGAAGGAGGGCGAACAGCGTGCACGGCGAAATAATATTCCTCGACCATAATTTCGTACCGCCTCGCTCTCTCGCGCGGCTCTCTCCGTGTATTTTACCTTGGATATGGTATCCATAATGCATCCAGAAGATGTAACTCTAGCCGGCGAACGGCCAATATAAACGCGAACGTTGATGCTTGAAGGAGAACCGGACGTTTTCGATCGAATCGTCGTTAACGTTTCACGAGACGTCGCTGTACGATAAAAAGCGTGTTGCTGGCCTCGATGACAATGGAGAAAGGAAGGTTGAAAGTTGTTGCTCCTTAAACTTGCACGTACGTGCATTTGTAAAGCGACGTTCGACGCTGAATTTTATTTCGCTCGCAGTACAGCCAGAAAGGTGTCGTGGTTGGAGTGCAGGAAATTCGAGAGACGTTGCTTTGTCTGTGAACGCTCTTGTAAATTGTCGATAGGACGAGGAAAACTTTATTTCTTAAGAAGATTTCAAACTACGATACACGGTCTTAAGTACATTAACTATGAAATATGTTAATAGGTGTCATGTGTAGTCGAATAAATTTAATACATTTCGCGCTTTATTTTTGTATTCTATCTAACACAGCGGAAGTTAATTTGAAATTTCGAAGACACTTAGAAAACAATTGCGTCTATTAAAAGAAACGTCGCGCGAAACGCAGTAAATTCTATTTGAAATGTCTCCAACAAGCTCTACTCTCTTCGAATAAGAAATAGCTTACGAGATAATTGCATGCGAATACAAACTACATAGGCGAGAGTAATTTTTCAATAATAGGACACCGACTATACTATTCGGCGAATAACGTGCGATGTATTAATAATAGCAACTTTGTGTCTACTCTCTTAAGTATCGCGCGAATGTTCGGTGACACGAATCCATCAACAAGATTCGGACGAACAGAACTAATGCACCCTCGGAAGTACTATTTTAAAGAGTCGCACAAGTTGTATTCACCAATGGCATTTCTCCAAAGTAAACTTTCGCAGGAAATACGTCGTACAGTCGAACAAGTCTTGCAAAAATAAAGGCAATAAGCTTAAACAGCTTCGGCTTGCAAATAAAAACTAACTAAACCGAACATGCGACGAAAATAAAATTTGTTGCGTCAAATATCTGTTTTATTTGTACTATGAACCGGTGTTGGGCCATCGACGGCTTCAAATATTATATTTAAAAAACAAACATGAATCAAACTATTCTCTTTTATCATGGCGTTAATAAGAAAAAGAAACGGATCGAAAGATGGACCGAAAGAACGTTTAACGTGGAATTTGACGAGTGTCACGATCGTAGTTTATGGCGTGACAATCGGGTTACGCAAGCAATATTACGCAACGGCGATTTATTCGCATAAACAACCGAATTCCTCGGGCTTGGCACGATGAACCACGTTGCAGCGAAGCAAAATATTTTCGAGCATCCTCCATGTGCGGTATTTAAGACTCGAGCCAGTGAAGTTACGAGGAAATTATGAATCAGTAGCTTTGCGTCGTCTAGGGAACGCATTTCCAAAAATAGGAAACTTTTACCATTTGGTAATTCGTTCCTTGCAATTAATTAAACCGAAAATTTTACAACACATTTGTATTGTAATTATACGTGTAAAAGTTTATAAAATAAGAAAGTATAGGAAATATATATATGTGTGTATCTAATAAGCAAATGCGCGGAAGGAACGATGTTTCTGAATTCGAGTGGATTTCACAGTTCCTCGAATGTATTCTGGAAACTCATTACTGAAAGTCAATCTCTCGAAGGTTTCGCGCTTTTTCAAACTAGTCGTCTGCATTTGTCACTGTCACGTGTTCTTGTCATGTTTCATTCCTACCTTCAATTTTAGTTCGCTGTTATAGCCTCACCGTCTTTCCTACGTTTTCAAATATGCCACGCCAGAGCCAAATTCGAAATCGATTCGAGTCGTAAGCAATAAAAAGCGAAATGTTCGAACGCTCTTACGATTTTGAAAAATAATTACTTTTATCTTCGAAGATTTTCGCAAAGTGGCTGGTAAAGTGTTTCTAAACGTTCGACATTCGGAGAGTAGCGTTTCTCATAAAAATTAATTGTGGCTTGATAAAGAAGGTTGAAGTTCAGATAAATACAGACAACTGCTACTAACGCGTTCTTCGTAACTTATTCTTGGACACGTAAATTCGGCCCTTTTACATTTCTCTATTTCTCTAAAAGATATTCACAGACGCTCTCACCCAACACACTCAGTTTTTACATCTTTGGAATTTTGTTTAACTCTTCAGACGAAATACTCGTCGTTCACACCGTTATATCGTCTCGGACAACGAAGTCGACATTAATTTTGTTATTCCGTCAATCTAAAGGAACAATTTTAGTTTTATATTCGGCTCTTCGAACTACCATTAATTGTACGTAAAATCTTGATAAAATTCAATCAAGCCAACAGAACGATATCTTCTCGCTACCACTCTGAAGATTCTAAATCTCATGCTGCGACAAACCACACGTTAAATCACTATCCAGGGAAACACAAATCCTAGGAAATCTCAGTCGCCGAAGGAATCCAAGAAACTGGAAGTGGAGCAAGAACCAGTTACAAACTCGCATCAGTTCACGTGTCGCGAGGTGGTGCAGCAGTTCTACCGCGTTGATCGCCGCTAAATTTCTCAAGATACGGACCAGGTTCATGACACGAGAACGAATGATTGCAGCCGGCTACGTGTCCAGGTACGCACGGAAATAATTGTTGCATATTTAATGAGGCGTGAGGTAACAGAGTCACGCTAGGCGAGCGTCAATTTCCTCGCGGAAAATTTACCATTTTCACGGTCCGCACCTCCTCGTGTCCAAAGAAGGCTCGAAGCGTCACGGAACGTGCCTGCCTACGCACGGAAATAATTGTTGCATATTTAATGAGACGGAAGGTGACAGAACTGCCGGATCCTGCTTTATTCTTGCTTCCAGCTGCGTCTGAGTCGATCTTCTGCTGGAAATGGATCAATTTCGAGGATCCTGCAACGAGAACCTTGGAAAGATAGCAACGCGTAATTCGGAGGAAATCTCGAACGATGACGCTATTTTGGATGATTTAATGGTTAGCGAGAATATTGAAACGGTTGAGAATTTTGATCATGCAGCAGTGGTTCGGCGATTCAACTTATTACTTTGCTCAGAGCGAAAGGTAAAAGAAGTAGTTTGGGAAATGTTGCTTTTAGAGATTGTTCGTGATATCGTGGATATTTCAAGAAAATTTCACTCGTTAGAATTTCGTCCGAATTAAATACCGAAAAGCTCTTCCTTTGATCTTCATTTTCCGATAAGAATTGCCCATAAAGGAATTACCATTGACAATATTTCTTCGGATAATAAATTTGTTTCGTCTAACACGAACAATATCCTAAACATAGCAGGTCCTTGAATACTCATTCAAAAACAGAATCTAGTACGTGACTTGAATTTAAGTAGCATCTAATATTAATAAGAGAAAGAATATCTCCATCGTTCTAACGTCGCGTACATTATGAAATTCGTTAATTAAAAGAGAGACATACACGCACGATTCGTGAGATGAGCATCTACGTGCATGTATTAAGAGCTTCCGAAAATGCTTTCCGTATGTAATGTGTTACAATTTTTAAGAAATGTCTTCAAGCGACAGCGAAGAAGACACCGATATTATCGCTACGTCATGTATATAATTTAGAGACGAAATTAGTATCGTTCTGCAGATGTCTATGCGAACTTCTACTTTCGTAAACACAATTAAAGACCCAGAACCTAATCAGAGATTTGTTTCCTCGATTAAATATTATAACCAGCAAAATAAAATAAAATAAAATAAAATAACCAGAACATAGCTGGAGTAAACGTTAAAAAGAAGGAAAACTAAGGAAGCAAGCAATTGTTTCGAATGGTTAGTTAACAGTTCCGAATGGCCAACGCGAGGAAACAATGTCAGTCGCCCTCTTGGTCCGTGAATTAAGAGTAACAATTCCGGCAGGTACTTACTAATCGCGAAATAGTGGGAACGATCGGTGCCAGGCGTGGTCGTTGAATTTTCAGCAAACTTAATTGTGAAAATAATTGCTGTACGTTTAATGAGCTGGACGAGTAAATAGGGTCACCCTGCTGCCACGCTAAACTACCCTCCGTGTATTCTATAAGCACCTTCAGTTCAACTTCTTCTTTTTCTTCTTCTTCTTCTTCTTCTTCTCCATTCGCCTCTTCTTCTGCTCCGCTTTTATTAGCCCCGTTTTCTCTCGTATAACTCGCGCGCGACTTCACGGCTAATTAATTTAGTTTTGCAATTTCTCCCGCCGAACGAACGTCAGCGTACTGCGATTTACGTTCGTTCCAACCGTCTTGCTTACTATTCTCCTTCGCCCTTCTCTCGCGCCATTTCGCCTTTGTACGTCGGAAATCGTCCTGTGTTTGTTTACCTGCGTGGAATTTATCGATCGTGATACGCGGTAAATATAACGTCGACTCGTTCGAAAACACAACAAAGGAACGCTATTTGGTCGTCCTCTGCGCCGAACAAGGAAAACACTGATCTCTGCGAAACTACTTAACCCCTTCCCGTGTCTTAGCGAGTGTGACTCGTGATGATTGTTTATAATATGCTATTTATTTTTGGGCGTAGTTATTATTACTTTCCTTGGGACAAAATCACATTTGAAGAGACTTGAATTACCGTTGAAGTATCGTTTATTCGTGGAACATAATTTTGAAACTGTCATCTATTACGAAATATGATATATTTGTGATATCTATAAAAGGAAAAAGGATTAGAGTTTACTTCCACAACAGCAGTATCGCGTAAAACTGACTGCATCACAGATATTAATATTTCGGCTCGTACTGTGACTGTTCTCGAGCATCTTTTGATGTGATGACGTGAAAACTGTTATATATTGTACGCGATGTATAAGACATTTCTAAATTTCACGCGTACTGTGAGAAAACGCGACTATCACAATTATATAAGTAGAAATTGTATCTGAAAATGTACGAGTAATTCTAGAAAGATTTGTTAACAAACAAATACTATTCGTTCTACTACTTATTCCGCTTCGACAGGTACGAAGAATAACGAATGGATGCTATATAGTTAAATTTATGGACTTCGTGGCGTTACTAGGGCATGAATAATAACTTCCAAGGCGTTCGCAAGTTTGCCCAATAGATTACACTTAAATACATTCGTTACAAATCGATTACAAATCGATCATAAATATTTCCAGAGCATTAAAATGACTAATTCGCTACGTTGAAGAACCAGCAAGCGAAAAGGGGAAAAAGAACAAGGGAAAAACACGGGCGGAAGAAAAAGGAGACGAGAACGTTGATTCGACTTTAAACGTTGATCTTCTCTGGCCTAATCACCAGCGACGAGGCCAGACCTCGTGTTCTTCGGTCGGGTTCATCTGGCTCCGGAGCCAGTCTAAAAAGAACACTCGAAATATCGCACGTTGCAGTGGTCGTAGCCTCAAAATTTCATTCGTCTACAGATGCGTATAGCCCGTGTGTTTGTGCGGGGAAGGGGCGCAAACTCGACGAAGAAGAGGAGAGGAGATGGCAGAGCGAGCGGACGTCGCATGGGCTGTGTGCAGCCTGAAACCTGGAAGCCTGGATGGGTGGGGGTCAAGTGGCAAATATTAGTAGGAAAACTGGCGTTGCCGAGCATGCGAGAGCTTCGCGACGAAAGCTGCTTAAACGTTCCCTTCCCTCGCCTCTGTTCAACCAGCTCCACCTCCCCAAAAACCTCTCGTTTCTCCGCCACCCACGTCGAGCAAACCAGCCATCCCTGTAGCCCTCCGAGGTTTCTCTCTCCAACACAATTCCGCCTCGGCGAAGTTCCCCTGCCTTCCACTCGGTGGTTAAAGTTCCAAACGGATCCGTTGTATGTGCGTGAGAGCGAGCAAGACAGGACGAACGAGAAGAAGGAGCAACGAAGAGAGAATCGCAGCGGCGATGCTAGTGGAGTAGCAGCTTCCAACTGGTAGGATGCACTACCGGCCTAGCGATAATAATAGTGCCGGTATATTCCTTTGAGGGGTGAGAGCATACAGGCAAGACTTTTCGCCAATCGTGTACGTATCTGCTTCGTTTATGTTCGCGTATTTACTGGCATAGTTGGTATCGTGCTTCGGCCAGGGACTTCTGGTGCCGATAACGGCAACGTTAGAATACGAGCATTTCTGGTATGATCGGTTACGAGCAGAGAAGAGGTTATTTCGTACAGTTACATTTGAAGTATAACGATGTGCTCGATCATTTCGAGTTGTTCGCAAAGGTAACGGAAACACGAAAGATGAACTTTGTTCTGAATCGGCGTTCAGAGCAGAGTGAATTTGTTCGGTACAATTAGATTTGAAGAAACAGACGGTACAACGACAAGTTTCCAAAGCTATGGCTTGTATTTGACTACCGATTTCTGGCTTTTGACGAAGACTATGATCCGAGACTAACATTCAAGAACGTATAAAAGATATAATCCGTCAATTTGACTTCCAAGTGGTTCGTTTACCCATATTCGTATTACCGAAGCGACTCAATCAGAGATATTGAATAATATCAACAAGAACCAGCCTATGGCATTTCGTCCTAAATTGTCCAACGCAACTCTTCAACCAGACACTGTCGTAAACAGCTACCCTGAAACATCTCGATGGCGGAACTACGTAACCGCTGGACATAATAAATTATCAAAGAAAACTGACCGCACGGTGTCTTTTCCTCAACTGCGGCCCTTATTTGGTCGTCGAGTTTGCGAATGGTACGGACGCGTTTGAATTCATTAAACAGACCACGATGGAGCCCTTTTCCACGGATACGTGCGCCAGGCGTTCTCATTATATCCGATTACACAGAGGCCCGCGCGTACACTTGGCCACGGGCGATTCACGGTTAATGCGAACTAATTACCGGTAGACCGGAAGTTAAAAAGTGTGGTCAAGCTACCGCCAGCATCCGCTTATACCCTCCCACTTTCTGACCCCGGCTGGACAATTCCCAGGGAACGAAAGTTTCCTGGCCGTGGTTCCGAGGTTCCTCCACTTTCCTCCCTCAATTCACCGCTTTGCACTGGTGTAACACGCGCGTTACATCCTTTCCGCTTATTTCGATAGCACACGATCGTGAAAATATCGTGTATCGTCACCGGGAAGAATTCTGTGGAATCGGCGATGAAATTGTCGGATGATACGCGATGCGACATTTTCAATTAGATCGTCTGTTGGTTAAGTTCTGTATTTTACTTCTCTGGTGCAGATTGTATTGTAACACGAAAAAAGTAAACAAGCGAATAAACGAGGACGAAAAAGTTTGTTGAACGAACTGATTGATACACCGAGTTTGATGTGAAACCGAAGAGTACTTTTTTAAAAAAAGTGAAAAATTTGATACTTTTGGAAGTAATAAATACGTACCGAGTTTGATGTAAACTGGAAAATTTGTAAGTGCGAACAAATTTGATATATTTGAAGCTGATCGTAAGAATCGAGAGGAATTGCAGAAGTTACGATACTTTTCACATACTCTGCGTGTTAAATTAATTGATCTTCGTTCAATGAATTTGTATCGTTACTATCGTTCTTAGTATTTTCGTTGTAATTTTTGAACGTCATAAGATCGAATGTTACTTTTAGTACTCCGCTAGAGTGCGAATAAAATATTTGTATTATATTATAGTTTCTAGGAAAGTACACGTGATTTTTGTCTCTTTATCTGATTCTACTATCCGACTGATCCTAAATGAGTAATAATTTGCCCTACGATCCAATAAAAACAATTAACCAAACCAATACGTTAAGAAGATAAAAATAGTTAAACCAGCGAGCAATGAAAAATTAAAAAATTCGCGTGATGTTACGTTTTGAATTTTAAAATACAGTCGAAATTATTTTCCACTACAGCGATTGATTCGTACGACATTTGTTACCGCTATCCGAACTTTTACAAGCTAATATGAAATAATTACTGGGCGTCAGTAAAACAAGCCAAGTACGAACGAACCTCCTGCGGGATCCGCTTATTTCGTTTCCAACTAGCTTGGCCGGGATGGCTCGCTGCGCGTACAAATCCCGTGGAATAAAAGTTTACCATCGTAGATGGACTGGATCTCTCCGCTTCCATCGCTATTTTAATACCATCTCCTCTGTACACCTACGCGTTTTAATCCCCCGTATAATATTTACAAAGCATACGACTAAATACACGAGCCGCTGGTCTGAAACGCTGCCCCTGTCATAGTGTTCACGAGCTATCAGGTTGGTTTAGTTTGCAAGAATGAACTTCTGGATAATCGTGAGATGGAATTTGAAAGTTTTTTGGAAACTGCTTGGAAAAATTTTTGGAATATTTGCGATCGTTCATCTTGTAGAATTAACGATGCGAAACGGAAGACGATCGATGCTGGAATTAATAGAAATGTTGGAAAGTAGTTGATAGACGTTTGGATTTTCTCTTGAATGCTCGACGATGATATTTGAAAAAGGACATTGTACTCTGTTTTCTTTGACTATTTGATCATCCCCTAGCTACGGTTGTAAATTAATCGCATTAAGTTTATTTTCCCTTGCCAGGAAGAAAATTATTGTACACTCGAAATTTGATGGAAAGCATCGAACGGAAAAATGTTAAAAGTTGTCTGAATATAAAATACGATTAAAATACTTTTCGTAGCGTGATAAGTACCACTTTCCTCGGACAGAAGCTTTAAATAAAAAAAAAAAAAAAAAAAACATAAGTCACTTGCCAAAGACATTTTTCTTGTATGTCACATCCGTATCACTTTGTACTTTCCACTCGTTCGCGATCAAAATAACTCGTTTCTTTAACATTGAAATTACCGGTATACCAAAAGTGAAAGATTCGTAACAAATAAAAATTTTACAGACCGAGAAAGATGCGTTCTAGGGGATCTCGATGATATTTTTCTAAAATATACGGATGAAAGCACGATTTCTCCTTTCGTTCTGATTTCTCTAATGCAAATTTCATACTCTGGTCTTCGGTACTTCTGATTCCGAGAAAATTTTGGTGCTTACGAAAGTTTAAACGCGAGTTCGCAATATTCAGAAAACGGGAGTCGTTAGACGGAGTCTGAGACTTCATCGCGACTTCTTTTTGGTGCTACTTCCGGTCGCCAGGGGACAGCGTTAAAAATGCAGCTTAACGACCCGTTGTCTCGAAGAGAGCATCCTTGTTCTTTCGCTTTTGCGTTGGCACTTCCGTGTTCCGTTAATGCGAACTGATACAGGGGAGCGATATCGAATTAACGAGCATCGTTACGGCCTTTAACACGATATTTCGACTCGTTGCGCGACGGAATTGCACGTGAGAGGATTATCGAAAGAGCTGGAGAGCGAGCTCTCTTAAAAGTTGCACGAGCTTCTTGAAGATTTCCGACCGAGACGCGAACTGCAAGATATAATAGCTAAAGAAAGGTAGGGTTTTTACCGTAACCGAAGTAAATTTTTAAAAGTTCCTTCCTTTTCCTGTACGTTCTTAAATGTTAAGTAGCTTGAGATTTGCACGAAAAATATAAAGTGTTTCTTATTGAATACATCCTACATTATACATTATACATGACAACCGATAAACAATTTAGAAAGTACTTCCAAAAGAAATATTCTACGGAATATACACTTCTAAAGGAAATTTCAAAAAAATCGAGTTTAGAATCTTCCAACGAGAAAGTTCCAAGTTGTAAAACGTAAGGTAAACGTTAAAATAAAAAATTCCTTTTAATATGGAAATATCATCGAAGCTAATACAAAAACCCTAAAATCAAGGGAAATATTCTTATTTCGATTTTCCCTCGTATCTTCGTCTCCTACCGCTGCAACCGAACCAAGCCAAACGTCACCTTAAATCTCACCGCCAGAGGAAGACGCGTTAAAGAAACATCCTGTCTTGCCATCTACAAACTTCTCTGTCTCTTTAACACCGCTAACATACATTCCATCGCTGCTCGAGTCTCGCGTTTTCCACGAAAATTCTATCCGAAATCTCCCTCGACTACAGAACCGCGAAACACACGAGGGCGCATTATTCGTCCCCCCTGCCTCTTACGAAGATCCGTAAGTTTCGTGGCGGCTCGAAGAGAAAAGGCGGAAGCACGTGGCAAAGTTGCAGGTCGAAGCATAACTTTTTCATTTCCTAGAGTCTTCCGGTTCCGCGACGGACTTCCTCCCAGCGGTACCCGTTGGAAAACTCGATGGCTGAGGGGTTGGTGGCTGTGTCACGTCCTTCTCGCGCGGAATATCTTTTGTACGTGAGCCTCTTGAATAAACATGCAGGGATGCGGCGCGCAGAAGCGAAGGGTGAGCGCGAAAGAAGCAGAAAGGAAATAGAGCCGACGTTAAGGGCGAAGGCCTGTTACGCGCAAACGATGAAAAATGTGTGCGCGCCGGTGTCGCGCCAGCGCCGCAAAAGACAAAAGAACAGCGGCGCGATAAGGAGGCCGCAAATATTTTCAACTTAATTAACCGCGCCCGCTTCTTAACGGACGATTCCGCTTTGAATGCACGCGCCGCGCGACAAGATATGTAGGTGCACGCGCGCCTACGTGTGTCGCGTCGCTGCTGGCAAGGGATGGAAAAGCTAACCAAAGGGACGACGTCTCCCTTTGGCGACAAAGGGATCCTATTTTTGCGGCGGCGATGCGATACGTGTTCGCGGCGTGGAAACGAGATTACTCCGCAGGCAGCGGCCAAACTCACGCGACTGCGAGTGAAAAAAACGAAATTCCCTCAGCCTTCTGTTATCTACGAAATAATCTTTCACTGCGCGGATGGACTTTCGATGTTATCGATCTTTTGGCGAATCGGCTGAGACGACGCGTTGTTTGATGTTATTCTTCTAGAATATCGATAAAATGC